>JABMBR010004415.1:0-25476 GCA_018881525.1 Meteorus sp. PSUC_FEM 10030008
TAATAATAATAATAATAATAATAATAACAAGGAGAGTGAACGAATAGGATGTTGGAAAAAATTATCATCCAGTGTCTCAAGAGTCACTGCGTACTACATGTATAGTAGTAGTGCTACGTGTCATAAAAGAGTCTGCTGCTGTTGCTCTGTGTTTGCCTACTACTGGTGTCCCCTGTAGCGTTCACAGTTTAACGGTTCTCTAGTAACAACGTCACGCAAACGCAACGACGCACTTACATATCGGCCTCTATCACTGAGTGTGTCGGCAAAACGATATACGACAATCATACACGCAATATATATGCGTATGTCACGATATTTCGACGTGATTGTGAAGGATTCGGATTAATGTGTGAGTGTGGGTGTTGTGTGTGCGTTTTGTGATTGTTGTTGTTGCCGCTGCTGCTGCTGTTGTTATTGTTGTTGTTGTTGTTGTTGTTACTACCGTTGTTTTTGTTGTGCTTGTGGGTGTGGGAGTGATGTGGTGAGGGCTGAGGTGGAGACGAGAGACATCAAAAGTTGCAGTACTCTGAAGTAAAGTGCTCACCGGCCGGCGTGAATATATACTTCGATATATCGACAAAAAATTGTGTGAATCGCGTGAGGCAGGTCGGCAATAACATATATATATATATATATTCATTTGAATAAACAAATAGGACCCCGGGAAGTGAGAGGAAATTTAAGGCTGTGGAGTCACCGACGCAATAGATCTGTTCATCAAGTCTTTCTGTTTCTTTTTTTTTTTCATTTTGAAAAAAAAAATTACTTCTCGGTTGGAAAGACAAATAAAGTAACCGCGCGTCGTTAAATAACGCGGAAATATGAGCATTGCTGCATTGTTGCAGGCTGCCGAGTACATTGAACGAAGAGAAAGAGGTCAGTTAAAATCTATTTTCATTTAATTTTGCTGTTTTTAACCTTCATATGCGGTTTTATTGAACTGTACCAAAATCAGTCCCTGTCGTTGTTCCTTTTTTTCCTGTAATGATTTATGTATGTAAATATGAATACATATTTTCTTTGTAATGTTTTCATAGAAGCTGAGCATGGATATGCCTCAACATTACCCATACCTTCGGACCATGATTTACGAACAATCGCAGCTAAAAGGTCAAAAACGAAAAAATCTCAGGGTAGTCGGTAAGAGGACAAAATTTTGTTTTTCATCAATTTATGAAAAAAAGAAAAATGAGTCTATATTAAATCAATTGAGTGTTATTGATGATCTAATCCTTTCTCATTCTGTTGCAGGACTACCCATAATGAATTGGAAAAAAATAGGTGAGTGATAAACTATTCCACTGAATATGAAAAACCTCTTTATGCAATTTTGATAGAAACACCAGATTCACAATTATGAAACTACCTTGTGCACACCTATCCTTGTGAACGCGCACTGTTTACTGTTGTTGTTTTGTTAACCCTGAGTGTACTGGCATCGCAACAGACGCGCCTGGAAATTCAACAAGGAATAAGAGAGGTGAAACGCAAGATGAGAGAAAGAGCAAAAAACAAATGTAGAAGAATCAGAGTAAAGAGTGGAAAACCGTTCATTCGAGCGTAAGAACGACGTAGACAACATTGATCTATGTAATGTTAAAGTGACAAGAAGTGAGTAAAAGAAGGGGAAGTAAGAGTAGTGGACAGGGGGGAAAAAGGACCGCAGGGCACCACCAAAGGGAACAGAGAACACCAACCATTTGAAATGCATTGAATTTTTAAGCGGTTTCCTCTTTGTAATGAGTATTCAACGCTTCCCACTTTACCAACGACAACTTTGAGGTCCCGCGAGTTTCTTCTGATATACCATATGTGTTATATAGTGTGTCACCCACTTTCACCTTCCAATGACCAAACCAAAACCATATCGCTAATTTCTTACAATGTGAGACTACGTACAATACAGACCTCACGTATATATGAGGATAAAGTCGAATTTCCATTAGAAACTCTGAATTCGAAACATTTCGACCTCAATATATAGAAGTGATACTTTGTGTCTTCATTTTCCGCACGCATGAGATTTTCTCTCATTCCGCATTCGGGTATATATGTAACAAATCTCGTGCCATTGAATTTTGCAAGATCATTGACTTTGAACATTTTTACTCAACGTGGACATTTGCTTATACATGTATTATGTATATATGTAGATAGATACATACACACATATATGTATCGTACTCGGTTTGCAACACGCCATTGGCGCAGTTGAAGCCTGTTCACCTTGAGCCCTACTCGAGGGACAGTGGATCTCAATCATGGATGTGGTTTATGCTATAAAATAAATGCCCCTGTGTTACTTTCAAAATTATTGCGTGAAATCAAAATGCCTTGACAGACATCAACGCGCCAACACACATGTCACAAGTGTGCATTCGACAAGAGGAAAGGATGATGGAGGGCAAAATAAAGTGTGGAAAAAATGAAGATTTCGTTTCAGTTTGCTTTTTTTTGCGGTTCATTTCCGAATTGTCATTGGCTTCCACTTCTGCTACTATTCTGTATGGAGGTCACTGGAAATTTCGAATGAAATGTTACTTCCGATCTAGTTGGTACATATGGCAATTTGCCATTGCATGAAGAAGGATATATGCAGACAACACACGAAAAAGTACTGTGAGAAAAAAACCAACGGTCGAAATGTGTAGATTACAATTAAAGCCGCGATAAGTAGGAGCAGAATTTTGTGACGGACTTCACAACAGTTTTTTGTGTGACGGAAATAATTTTTTTTTTTAGAAAATTGAGTGCTATAATCACTAGTTGTAAGAAGACGAAAAATCTCACTGCACGAATCTGTTATGACCACGTGGCATTGCTTGAACAGAGAACTTCGTAAGATGGATATCTAAAAGAAAAAGAATTCCACGGAAAAAGTTTCATGACGGTCCGTTGCTGTGCGCATAAAGAGGACGGAAAACAAGCGAACAATTTTCATGGTGATGATGCTGATGACGAGTGATTGTGAAATGACTACATCAGGTATGATAAGGAAATATATGAAGAGTGGAATATGATGAAGAGAGAAAAGTAACAGGGTGAAGTGTGGGAGGAAAAAATAGTGGAAGAGAGTGTGACGAGGCCGACCACCCATATCGTGGGGTTGGAGGGCAACATCGAGATGGTCGAAAAGGTGAAGGTGGATTAAGCACACCAGTAGCAACAGAGTGGGAGAGTGAGAAAGAAGGAAAGGGACGATAGTAATCGATATGATGAACATTTTCGTACGGTCGATACTCTGATACTCCCGCTAACCAGCGGGTGAGATTCCAGTCAGTGTTATGTGGAATACGTGACGTGGGCGCTGACGTGCCTCCTTCACTTCGCCATCGCTTCTGTTCGCATGACTCTTTCCCTGTTCGACGATACCCTTTTTTTTCCTTCTTTGTGTATGATCACTCCTGTCCGTCCAGTCAACTTTACCTCTCAGCGTGGAAACAAATCTGAATTGATCCATGAACGTAAATTCATGAACCGAGAAATGGACAAGAAAAAAAGTCTTTCATAGATGAAATCATATTGCGATTGACATATTCATGTTCAACAACTTCCCGCCTTATTTTTGAATTGGATTTCGTCGTCGGTATGAATTCATTATATTGCATTCATTTGGTCTGAGGGACTTATGGAAAAGAATCAAGAAGACGGGGGAAATGCGCAAAAAGTTTAAAATGAATAAAATAAAACAGAAATCACATTGATTGTGCAGGCGGGCGCAATCTTGCGGGCAGAATGATATACGAGACAAAGGTTACGCGCGCGCACGTTGTGTCTGTATCTCTGTACTGCGCGTTTTTTTTCTCGGTCGGAGTCTGTATAAGGAGTGTGTATGTGAAGTGTGTATATGCGTATTGCGCGTTCGTACAATGTAAGCATGGTAAGGGCAGCGCGGTGATTGTGAACTACACAACATACATTCTGGCTGCGAGACGAGCGTCGGCCAAGTGCACGATTATTGCGGCCAAGCTTGGCAACGGTGCACTCAGTTCGCTCATAGGGTGCATTGCCCGGCCATGAGTTAGATCGCTTCGACGCTCGACTGTAAACAACCTCGTAACTTTTGCGCTCCTTATTTTGTGCTCCGCTTCACGTCACTCTTCTCACTTCTTTTCATTCTATTTATTTAATCCCCTTACCAATACAGATATGGATGATAAAAGTTATAATTACGGGAGGAGAGCCGCGCAGCAAATGAAACAGAAAATTGTAGATAATTCAGTACAAGAAAGAAAATAATTGTAGTTCGTGAAAAATTCTCATCCTTGTCATTGTTTTATTCATGTTACAGACGAGCTCACCTCCGGAATTGTCTGGAAAAGTTAAAAGTTCTAGTGCCTCTAGGCCCCGAAACATCCAGGCATACAACGCTTGGACTTCTGACAAAGGCTAAACGTTTTATAAAGGTTTTGAATATACTTGATCAAATGAAATCATAACAGTTAAATTGTGAAAATTTAATAAATGGAATTAATGACGCAAGTTGTACGATTAATTCTAGAGTTTGGAAGAACGTGAACGGAAGCATGCGACACACAAAGAACAGTTGTCGAGGGAGCACAGATATCTTAGACGACGATTGGAGCAATTAACAACGCAGTCAGGTCTCCATGGATTACGTGGTCTTCATGGACTTGATGGTAGCAGCATTCATGGATTGAGCACGAGCGCGCCGGCTGGTTCGTCATGTAGCTCGGCTGCGGTCGCTGCGGCTGCCGCGGCTCTGCTCTCCAAGAGACGCAGTGTTTCTGAATGTTCGGTAAACACAGTGTCATCCACGGGCTCTGCCGTGAGTTCCGGAAACTCTGATCGTTCCACCGCCAGTCCTTCAGTCTCTGAGTCAGGTTCGTAGAAAAAACCTTTCTGTTAATGACTGAGTGAGTTCAGATCAGGGAGAGAATTGAAGTAATTGATCAATAGCTTTTCACCCAGCTGATCCGTGTCTAAACTACAGACAGAAAAACAATCTACACAAATTCTTATATACGTGGATACATCATGTAGAAATAATGAAGAAGAGAAAAGTCACTTATCCATTGTCGTGAATACAATATGATTGCAAGTTCATGCATATTATTATAGAATTCATTGTCGAAAATGTAATGAAATATGTCGGTCTATGCGTGCATAATGTTATAGTTAGTCAGAAATCCGTGAAGATCGTGTCGTTTTCTCAATCAAAATGCCACCGAAACGACATCAGTTTCAGTTCGCGGGTGTTGTATCGACATTGTCGCTGAAACTTTAATTTTATATCGCCAGAGTCATTGTTTGATCTTGGCCTTTTCATATCATGAGCGCCAATTTAAATTATCCAGAATATAACTACTACAATACAATTTTTTCTGGTAGTAAATGCGATATTTAACATAACTCATTGGATGTCAAAGAAGTGTGAAGTTAAGATATCATTGTGAACAGTTTTGGTGATGAGAAGTTTTTCTATCTCATCGTTGTGATTCATATAAACTTTCATCCTATTCATTGTTACTTTTCTTGTTACAGATGAAGTAGATGTAATTGGTTACACAAGTAATCAATCAGATACAGATGATCACAGCAGCGTGCAAAGTAGCAGTGACAGTGGCGTAGCAATGTCCACGTCTCGACTTACTCTTTCCGAAATGATGGACAATCTTTAGGTATGGACACGATTTCATTGAGCTCCAATACTTCATTGAATCATGATCAATTCTCATAGATTCTCTTTTAATTGTGCTTTTCATATTCTTGCTGGTTCATATAGATGAAACAACAATGTGCACCGGACAGAATGCGACGAGAGATGAATTCTCGATGACGATTGGTGGTAAGAGAAGGGGTGATGATGTTGCGCCGGTGATGAAACTATACGATTCAAAATTCTGAGACAAATTGATCGGAACAAACACGTACTAGGATGATGAAACATCTATCTAATTTGTTTAATGATAATGAATTTTTCTGCAA
Source organism: Meteorus sp. PSUC_FEM 10030008 (assembly GCA_018881525.1). Taxonomy (NCBI): domain Eukaryota; kingdom Metazoa; phylum Arthropoda; class Insecta; order Hymenoptera; family Braconidae; genus Meteorus; species Meteorus sp. PSUC_FEM 10030008. The sequence continues at coordinate 5,953 of JABMBR010004415.1, forward strand.
TGGCGGTAAAAGATATGGAATGACTGACCAAATGACAGAAAAAAAAAACGGAAAGAAGCATGAAATTATTGGTCAACTTCGCAAGTCTCTTTTTTTTCGTCTGTAAATTATTGAATGTCCCCGTGAAAGTATTGTATATATTGTTCAAAAAGAAGGCGTTTGTGAGATTTGTTTTGGTTGTTGGTATGTATATGGTGTGTGTTACGAGCGCCACTGGGGGAATTGAAACACGAATACGTGTAGAAGAACGAACGATACATATAAACACATAGACAAGTTCGAAATCACACATATGGGACAATTAAAATTAGTCAATTCGGACAAAGTTACATGCATTTGTCAAAATTCGTTTTGTGGTATTTTTTTTCTTCTTTATCTGGTTTATTTTAGATTAACGAAAACCAGTGCAAATTATCGCACTTTTGAATTTTATGATAAGATTAAAGCTTTTACTCCAGTTTCTTTTTTTCTAGTTTTATGTGTGATACTTATTTATTTCTCATTTTTATTTAGCTGTCAGGTTTTACCAAAGGTACATTGTGTGGCTGAAAAGTGTATCGTCAGAAAATAGGGGCAGAGATATGGAATAAAAAATGTAGCGTATGTTTTATACGTATATATATATTATATATATACATCATACATTTTTTTTCGGATTTTCTATTCAGTACAACAGCAAAAAAGAATGATCATTTAAGATTTTTGGGATTTCTTACAGGCACCTCAACCTGTTATCATTCTCACATGATATACAATCATCAGAATAAAAATAGAGAGAGAATTGAAAAATATATAGAAAGTCCTAGCGCAAAACGCAACAACAAATGAATTCATCAATGAACTTGAAAAAAAAAACACAGACAAAATAATTAGTCGTTCTAAATTGAGGATATCACTGTCATAAGAATTGATAATGATTCCACATCACAATCGAGTGAAAATGAAATCAATATAGGGAATTTGTCAAGGCTCTTTGGCGTAGATTGGAATTAAATCAATCACAATAAAAACTGCGTGGTATAGATAATACAGAAGGATTTAAGAGCAGTTGAGAAGGAAAGAAAATAAATGAATGAATAATGAAACTAAATCAACACGTGATGCTCTCAGGAACTGAATTATAAAGAATATTTCCGGGCATGACTACATTATTTTGCTTAAATATTATTACGGGCTGGCAAATGACACAGGGACGCGTATTCAAACGCGTCACGGATATATAAAACAATGAAAGCAAAAAATATAACAATGCAAGCATGCAAATGTTGTAGCAGTTAAAATAAAAACAAAAATTATCTTATTTTTAAGTATTAAATAAAAACTAAAAAAAATAAATGAATACAAAACAAACAAACAAATGCTAATATAACTGTTGTATGATGAATACCGTGTGTGTCGTTCATCATACACAACGAAAAAGTACAAATTCTATAAGTCCCTGTATCATGCGCAACCCGTGAATTAAAAGAAAAAATGATGATAAAATAAGAAGGAATATCTAAAGCGCTTGTCTATACGGTGCTCCTGTGGTAGCGCAACGTAACGCATGTGTAATTGCTATAGAGAATGGATGTATGTAATGAGTATGAGTTTCAGTGCGAAGTCAATGCTTTATGAATGTCAAAAAAAATTAATCATCGTGCGTGTGTATGACTGTATGTTCGGGTATCCGCACGAAAGCAAGGTGATATATTTAGGCGTGGTAAAAAATAGAGACTGATGGATAAGAGAAATTGAATATGTGATACTCCAATTTGGTACATGGAAACAAAAGAGAAAAAAATTATAAATAAATTGTTTGAAAGCAATTGATTTCGCCGACGAGTTAATCCGTGACTATGATGTGAATATGAGTTGTGAATGCAGGTGTGCGTGTTTTTTTATAATTCTCCAATTTTGATTTAAATATAGTATCTTGAGAACATGTATTTATAGCGTGCTCATCACGTAATTATTTTTATGTGCTTATTGATTGCTTTCCTCTCAAATTGATGCGATTGGTATATAATTCATATTTATTTTCGAGAATATTTGTTGGATTATTTCGGCGTGATCTTGCCATCGGTAGTTCGAAAAAATTTGAAAAAATTCTTTCACCATTGGAGCAATAAACAATTACAGTTGTGTTTTCGAAAATGAATTAGATAGATTCCGTCCGATATTTCATCGATAGCATTTTTCGGCATCATTTTTGGTTTATGATCGGCCATCGTAATGAGTTGTTTGGGAATTGATGAATGTAAAAGTTGAGTGCAAAACTCTACAAAGTTTGTCAGTTTTTTGCTCTATTCGGATTCATTATTTCTGATTTTAGAGCACCATATGAATTGATACATGTCCGTTCATCACACAACTGCTTCATGGATAATTAATTGATATTCTGTCGATATTTTTTACACAGATAAAAAGTGATGATGCGGTTGTGGGTTTTTTGAATGAATCTCTGTATCGTGATGAAACAAATATCATGGAAAGGTATTAACTGATATTATACCAATCGTAACAACAGAACTGATGTCGAATTAAATTTCGCACTTCTCATTTCAAAATTGTGTGTGAGTTGGAGTGTGCAATTATGAAATATATGTAAATGTTAGTATAAAGAATTGTGAAGCACGCCACGTATTCGAGATGAAAAAAGAATGGGAGAATGATAATCGTTCATGTTAACACAGACGGGTGGAACGGCATTAAAATACAGATCTCGCAGCAGTAATACAATCGGTTTTAGTGCTACAAGGGGGTATGATTGATTAATCTCTTGTGTGGGACATGCCTGATGCAAAACCAAGTGAGAAAAATTTGTAACACCAACGCAGTTGGAATATTCAAAAATTTGAATTGAAGCAAACAGAGATAAAGAGGCGTGACAGTTTGCTCTTGCCAAAGCGGTAAAGCAACCAATTTTATTATTTCTCTTACCTCACAATAAAACCATCGAATGATATGAATGACAAGAGGGAAAACATAGAAATGGAGCAAAAGATAAATAAAGAAATAGTTATATACAAATGAGTATGCATGTGAAATGACAGGCGTACACACAGCATGCCTCGAGTCCTTCGCGTCCAGTGCTGTCCGGTCTAATGTTTAAGTCAAAGAAAATAACTGACATGGATTTCAGATTACAAATTTTTTTTTTATCAAAAGTATGGTACACACAAATACACACTAATGGATGTGCAGAAATGTATTGCAACAAACAAATTGATTGATTAATTAATTATGAATAAAAATGGGTGTTATTTTTAGATGTCTCTTAGAATATCAGAAACAGAATTAAAAGTAAATGAATCTAAACAAAAAAAATATGGAGTGGACAAAAGAAGTAAAATAATGATAAACAATAATGGTAATTCAATCTTACAGAAGAAAAGATATTAAAAAAACAAACAAAATGAATAAATACAAAAAAATGATATATATTATACGAACAAAAATAAAAAAAAGAAAGAAGATACTACTACTATTATTACTATCGTATATGTAACAGAAATATACATAATACAGGATGCCAGAATTTAGGGAAGAAAAACAGAAAGATTGTCGAAATGTAATTTCATAATAGAAAATCTGAATGCGCACGTCATTGCTCAATGGTGATGATACAGAGCTGAAGATTTTAAACCATTCAATGAGTTTTCAAGTATCTCGAGAATACATTACATCCATTGAAGTTTTACATGTAAAAGAATGAAGAGATAGATACAAAACTTCGATATGAAAATTTCATTGAACTTAAATTTCAAGATAACCTTATCTCTTCGGCGTCGTGTTCTCATCATGGAGCATGAACGATTCGACAATTTATTTTGTCATCATGTGAGGACACTTCAAATTCCTCGAGGACACACCTTTTCTGCTTTCATTGTTTAGATGCGTACTTCAAAAAGAAAAAATTAATGGAAAACCATGTAAAAAAAAAACAAAAAAAAACAAAAATATGAAAATTACAAAAAAATACACACCCACAAATATAAATAATTATATGTAAAGAGAATGGAATGCTGACAACAGCATTTAATCGAATATATCTCATGAAAAGAATAGAATATTTGAGGTTTCTTCCTCGAGAAAAAATGGAAACAAAATTATAAGATCGAGATGTGCCTCTTGAATATTTTAATTGGAGTTAATTATTGATATAAGTGAACAAACAACAAACATTATTGTCTTTATTTCACAATTGACAAATGCACCGAATGGATCTAATGACCAGGCATATGTACACTATAACGTGGTGATACTCCTTCTGAGTAAAAGTGCGGTCCTTTTCTCAGTCGTTGTTGAGCCACATGATTATTTGATTTTCAATTGGTCATTTGATATATCCTTAATGCATACATACATCTATTGGAACAATCAAGACACATAATACACACACATGTAATAATGATATGAGCTTTAATTGAATCAATTACGTCTCATGTTGAGGCACATCGCGGTCAAAAGCTTCAGAACAGCAACAACTGCAACAAAAGCAACTATCAAATTCTCATTAAATGGAAGACAAATATATTCAATGCAAAAGAAAATAAAAGGAAAGAATGATTCGGGGACGAGGGCAAGTGTGAAAGAAAAAGAGCTGTTAGAGAAGATTCTGAGCCCGGCACTAAGAGCATTTAATCAATGGTAGACAGTGCTTAGCAGATATTAAAGATTAAAACTGAAGAGAAAATAAATAAATTAGAAATTTGTCATTTTTTTTTCCTTCAACATTTGCAAATGTGTATGCAATGTTCGTGAGAATACTCTTTGATTGCAAGAGATGAGAATTATCGATATGAGTTGCATCATTGTAATTTTGAGAACAGTCATGGAAGAAATGATAGAAATTGAAAAATTGATAGTATGAGATGTGGATGAATAGAGGACAATTGATGTGTGTGCATGTTTATGATATGGAGTACGCCTCTGATATGCCACGTGATGTTTATGGCGGGGGAGGATTCAGAGAGGGAGAGAGCAAGACGGAAAATAATAAAAGATGCAAATCTAAATTCGAATTATCATTTACTGTGTTGTCCCGAACTGTTCAAATGTCTATGGTATATAGATGTTAATTGAAGAGATATTGATTATTCAATTATAAAAAACAAGAATATGCTATGACGCTCGTTTGGGATCCGCAGTAGAATATAAAATAATATTGAAGAAACGAACAAAGGAAACAAAACTTGGACGATTAATGATAAATAAAATGTTTTATATATTAATCGCTGAAGTGGTCGTATGATATATAATTAATATCCATAAAGAGATCGTTATACGATTATTATTGATTGATCAATGCATTAGTTGAATGATTAAAAATACAAATGGAATGAAAAATGATAAAAGAAAAAATGATGAAATAGATAAATGAAAAATACAAAAATAATAAACTGATTAACAATTAGTAATATATTGTAAATACATGTTGTGACTATAGTCTTCATGCAGATTCTTTATTTCGAGATAATTTGGCGATCATGCTGGAAATCACTCTTTGTGTCTCATCCATCATTTCATGAGACGAGAGGTGTCCCAGTCATTGCGTCATGGAAACATTATGGAATGTATATTTAGAGTTTAAACATAAATGACAGCATGCAGCAAATGATCCAGTACTACTACTAGCATATTTGAGATTGGTTAAAATGAAGAACATTCTACATTTTAACAAATTTGCAATAATAGCAGGAAGGATTTCTGGAAATAGCAGATCGGACTAGAGCTGATTGATTGAATACTTCTATGCAGTGTCATAAAAATTGAATGAAACGTGGTTCCATTGGATCGAGTCATGTGAAAACTGCCCGCACTTTTTTGAATCGGTAAGTAATGAAACAACTGAAGTCATGATGTTTCATAACCTCAAATTCGCATGAAATGCAATAAGGAATTTCGTTCCAAAAGGAAAAAACCAAGAATTGCGCTACAGGTTGATTTTCGATTTAATAATTATGAACGGCGCTTGATAATTTTATTTACTCAGACACCTAAGTTCATATATATATATATATATCTGGGAGTAATTCGTGAGTTTTCGTTCATTTCTCACGAAATCGACTTTTGACTCAACACACCTGAAATAGATACAGTTTTCATGTTGGTAAAAGTGTCGTTTTGAAGATGGCGGACATGTCAATGTTGGTGGTGTCACGAGTGTCGAAACGTGTATTTATTTTCCCTTATCCCACCTCAAATACTTCAATCAGAGTTTATTAGTTCAAAATGCAGTTAAAGTGATGATTATATACTCAACTTGACAAAAATCCAGTTGAATATGACACCAACTCGAGTGATTTTGCTGTCATGTGGAAGTTACAATCCACCAACAAATATGCACCTACGAATGTTTGGTGAATATATGTATAATTCATACAGAAGCTTTGCACATTGTTTAGAGTAATCGATAGCTGCACATCATGTCTAAGTAAAAAATGATAATAAGATACAAACGTTGATGTAATTCCTTATTCATTTTCTAGAAATTGCACGAGACCATCTTCATCGTATGGGTGCACACGTAGTTGTAGGCGGTGTTATTTCACCTGTTCATGATAGTTATGGAAAAAAAGAACTTGCAAGCTCTGAACATCGATGTGCAATGTTAAAATGCGCACTACAAAATAGCGAATGGATTCGTGTCAGTACTTGGGAAACACGTCAGAATAATTGGACACCTACGAGATTGGTTCTCCAGCATCATCAGAATCTATTGAATACTGTTTTACTAAATTCAGCGGATATAACAAGTCGTGATCTGGATTGGATACCGGAAAATGTTCGCAATAGTAATGATCGAACCCCAATTCAAATAAAACTATTGTGTGGAGCTGATTTATTGGAGAGTTTCGGAGTTCCCGGTTTGTGGATCGAGGATGATGTTAGTTTTGTCTCTTTTCTATTCTCTGTCATCGAAATTGTAGAGATGATGATTGATGTAATGATTTTCCATTCTACACTGCAGATTGGCGCGATCGTTAGTCAACATGGTTTGGTAGTCATCACGAGGGAGGGGTCCAATCCGAATAAATTTATTTATGATTCAGACATTTTATCTAGGCACATGGTATAAAGATTAGTTTAAATTCCATTGTGTTATCTAATTTTACTTCTTCCACCCATTTTCTTTCAATTGAACAAATCATGTGATAGAATTCTCACTTATTTTCAGAATAATATTTACATTGTGACCGAGTGGATTTGTAATGAAATAAGCTCAACGAAGATAAGACGAGCATTGAATCGTGGGGAAAGTGTGAGATATCTCGTTCAAGATGCTGTCATCGAATATGTTCAATGTCACGGGCTCTATAATGCAAAGACATCAACGTGAGTGTTGATTGATTCAAATTCAACAAATTCTTTCTCGAACAGAAAAAATGATATGAAAATCCGAAAGAAGGGCACAACGTATTTAATAGAATGAGAGAGTACTTTATTTTATTAAATTTATTTTTATTGATACACTTCTGTTTTATTTAAAGTTCTTATCATATAATATATATTGTATAATATTTATTCCATTTTCACGCTGCTCACTGGACATCTAAAGTAAGTTACCATTGTCCTCAACGAATGATAGTAACAATTATTTACACATTGAATCAAAATATGAAAGTGCATTCTTAACACCATCCCCAAGTGATGTAACAATGGCGACTCCAAGTCCAGTGGAAATAATCTCAATTGATATTGCTGATTCAGTAATGAAAAAGAACTCAATTAATTTTCCAAGATCTCGAATTACAACAATAACAGCAGGTTCCATTTGTACAACAGAAGATACAGACTTTATACGTGAAAAATTTATGAATGTTGTTGCGGAAAATGGTAATAAAACTTCACCGGTTACACCAAAATCTTCTTATCCTGGTCAAGCTAAACAGATTATTACCACTGAGACTGGTGAATCGCATATATTCCGTGAGGTAGGTTCACATGACACTGGCACAAATATTCAAAACAATTGTATAGATGATGTTGAAGAAGGTTTAGACATTCCCAATGATAGAAGTAACAGGTTAGGATGTGAAATCAAAGAAAATCCTAGTTCAGTTGATAATATCGGAGTGGATAATGATATTCTATCATCAGTCTCAAACAGTGATGCAATCAGGCCTGGTTCTGTAGTTATGGAACCACTTCAAGAGCAGATTTGTGATAGTCCCACCCTAGTCCCAACAGATGCAAGACATGATGAATCGAACATTCATGTAGATGCCTGCACAAAAATTGTTCCCAAGTTATATGAAGATAAAATATCTTCACCACTTTCGAGTTCCGAAACAACAGAAGACAAAACTACGGAATCTTCGAGCGAACGTATTGAAAAGCGAACAGTACAATCACGGAAATGTACAATTGATTCCATGTCTCGGCGTGATGACATTGACGGGAAATATCGAAAATCAATGGTGAACTCACGGAAAAGTCCAAAACGTGGGAATAATCTGACAGAACAAGTTGTGCCAAAAATGAAAGACGCCAATAAATCTACGAAAAGTTCAATAAAGCCAAAAATTCAAAAAAAAGATGCCACCAATGCCAAATTAATTTCAACTAAAAACGAATCAGTACGAAAGAGTCATTTGGGTAGCCTCGAATCGTTGAATGCCACCAAACCAACGATGTTGTCAAAAAAATCGAAGAGTTTCGAATTCATCAAAGCTGATTTTTCATTGAAAGAAATCGATATAGATGTTGATGCGGGTGAACCAAATTCACCACAAAAATCGTTAAGCTCATTGAATTCTACCACCAATAATGTCGAGAATAGTCAGCAGGGTAATGTGAATGTTGATGAACTCTGTTCAGTTTGTTGTTACGATAAAGATCAAACATCTGGAAAGAATATTTACCCAGTTCACTCGAATAATAGTTCACCTTTGGACTTAGATTCAACAGAATGCGACTTGTGTAGTTCATACAACCTTCAAGCAAGTGAAATAGCACCTGGTGAACCACAATGTGAATTGTGCGAAATATGTGGTGACATTGCAATGGATATGGACGTTGTGGCGTCATCGCGACCTGAATCTGATGAACTCATTGATACTCGCATTTTTGCTGGCATAAGACATTTGCCATTGAGTGTTGCGAAACAAAAACTGGCTTCAGGACGGCTACGAATGGAAGGTAAAATATTTGATATTACTGATGAAGATGTGGATGGTGAGGATGCAGATGATGAAACGCAACAGCCGTCACATCGTGGCGAACGGTTGCCTTCAACATCCGTTGAAGAATTTTCTGCTGACGATTCAACTTTGGATGACGTAGAATTTGAGATTGAAAACTGTGGACTGGAAACGGAAGCAAGTCAATCGTTAGCAAACCCTTCAAGTGATATACCCAAAACCAACGACAATGCAATAACTAAAGATTTGAAGACTATCACAGAAAATCCAGAGTCTAAACGTATGAGTCGTGGAAGCTCATTAATTACTCGAAGTGCATTAAGGCCAGATTCAAAACGTCGCTATTCATCTGTTGATAATCTTCCAAGTTCGAAACAAAAAGTTGAATCAATATCGAATGTGCCTACCAAACTCATAGGTGACAGACAAAGTAAGGTCGCCAGTTCAGTTGATAATATTCGTGTATCAAGGGTTAAAACTCAACCAAATAAATTGAGAACATCAGTTGACAATATATCGAAGTATAGCCAAAATGCGGATGGGTGTGAAGGAGAAACTGAACAACATTTGTCACGTGACAAGGACGCGGCAACGAATGATGAGCAGCCAGATGAGGAACGAGTTGGGCCTGATATTGTGAGATTCATTATCGGCAAGCACGGTTTGAAAATAATCAGTGATAGGGAGACATCTTTGTAGCTGAGAATTTACACTGGAATGCTTTAGTCATTTCCAGTGATTGGAGGGGAAAGAAACGAGATAATTCCAGCTGACTGATTGAAACTGGTTGCATTATTTTTAGCTTCAATTTGATCTTTCTCTTTGTTGATGAGTAGTAATATTCTTAAATAATCAATTGAACGAGGACAATCCAAAGAATGAAACTGGCATTATATCAATATTATTGGATAAGAAAAAATGGTATTAACAGTAGAGAATTCCCACGTTATCGACGATACCAATGGAATTCCCATACTACAGATTCAAATTAATTTATTCACTCAATCCTGTTATTGATTTGCAGAGTTGAAAAGGAGATTTGTCTCATTTGAATGATGTATTTTGAATGATAGTATGATTGTATAATGGTTTTCAAGTTTCAGTTCTACTACTGCTTACTATTTGCACGTCGTCCATGCACTTAATAAGCCTTAGTTTAGTTGAAAAATGGCAAGATAGTGAATTTCATTGTTCAAGCGTTGATGCACTTCCAAGCTTTTTTATTTATCACATTTTTTTCATATATCTGCATTTCGAATCATTTATGATAACGAAGATTTAAACAATGAAAAATATCTTTCGTTTAGACAAATCATATAACTGATCTTGACGAAAATTAAAAACATAATAATAATAACACGGATAAATTTAGATAGAAGTGAACATAATATCAAAGTTCACGATAATTGATATTCTGTATTGCACGAAATAAGCGTGTGTTTCGCTCGAATTCCAAACAATTGTTTGCAAATTATAACAATAATCGAACAGCTATATTTTTCATTAAAAAATAATAGATTAGGAATGTTTTATTTCCAATTCATCAATCATAGAATTAATACTTGATCGAAGGAGTAAAAGAAATACTCGTTGTCGTGTTGAAATAGAGTTAATGCATCAGATAGTACATGGAGAGAATGAGAAAATTACTAAGGTTCTGTGGTTATCTGATGTAGCATGTGATATGTGTGTTTTCAGGGTACAACAAAACCTGCATGCCTACTGTAAGACAGATAGTTGACTGTCTCGTTGCTGCTCATCCTATGCGTCCCATTCGATGTGGCTCCTGTCTCCTTGCTGCTAAAAATACTAATAACGCTGATACTCGTAGTAGTAACATCTCGAATTGCGTTAGTAGCACAGCTAATAACAACGTTAATGTTAACCAAACAAATTTGTGTCTAAAATCCATCGACAATACTAATATCATCCTCGTAAAGAACTACAGTCGCAACTTACAATCAATATAGAACATCATATTATAACGCTAGAATTATCGATTACCTTTTATAATTCCATTTTTTTATTATTTATTGTTTCGCTTGGCTCGGGAATTTTTCCATCTAGTGTCAAGGCATTTAATTCCTTCTTTTTATTCCTATGAGAATGTCTTGCTGCATCCGCTCGAATAAGACTGACAAGAAAAAAAAAAGAAAGATCATATCTACTTATGTAACTTTCATATTTTTTATTATTGCAACAGATTTTTATTATTCAACTTGAAAAAAAAATATATATATACCTTCTTGTGACTTTCCCCAATTTTTGTTTTTTTTTTGCCGAAAATAACGAATGTATTATTCCAAAGTGAAATATCACATTTTACTTTTACTATTCTGATTAAAAATTATGTCAATAATAATCATTCTCCTCTTTTTTTTAGTTGAATAATGCTTGATACAATGTTACGCGAGCGAGTTTTGCGAAAGATCACTCGCCCAGACCCACACATACACACACAAACACACTCGAGTTATATTTTTTGTACACATTCAATATTCAAGAGAGTGATATAGCGACGGTTTGAAAGGTCGGAGTCTGATTCAACAATCAATTTGCACTCCAAACAAAAGGAATAAATAGATTAAAATGCGATATAAATATTTTTCAGAGCAAGCGTCGAAAGAAAAATTGTATATAGAATATAGACATGCGGAACTGAAAGAAAAGTCCTATGTGACTGCAGTATTATGGAAAATTAGAAATTCATCATGATGATAACTTTGTTCCTGCGACTGGAGTCTTTTACAAAAGTTCTATATCTCATCGATATTTGTTTCCATAATCAACAAATTACTACTATCGCTTGAAAGAAAATCTTGTTGACTTGGTAATAGTGATATACTGCATAATGTTCTTTCGTGATGCGCAGCCAAAGTAGAGTTTACGTGACGTGTCCATACACACTACGAATTCAGAATATTTATGAGAAATCTATATGAAAAGAAGAGAATATATGGACAGAGAGAATTATATATTGATGTTTGGTTTGAGAATAATCTATTTTTGTTCATTTGTATCTCATACATATGTTCAAACATATATGTATCTATATATACATACATATATATGTATATGAATGTATATATACTTCCAGAACTCATTGAATGTTGATTTATTTACACATATTTTCAAACAGTGATTGTATTTGAACATTACAAAGAATAAAATATAGCTGAATAAAAGCGCAACACTATTTAAATGGACGCCACGAATTTCGAATTCAACCGAAAAGTGAAATGATTTATTCAATAAATTCATCCTTTCTTTCACATCGAATTCACTTATTGGACAGAGATACTGAATTTCGTTCAAGACCTGTAGTACAATCTTTTCCTCTCCAATGCCATCTACTTTTTTTCGTTCTCCTGAATTTTTTTTTCTGACTAGAAAGATTAAATAATTGATTCATATATCTGACGGAATATAGTCGTTTGGTAATGCCGTTTTCTGAATATTTTGTTTCATAAACAATGTAACATTATATAACACTTAAGACATCTAAATGTGGATGAATGAAAAAATGGTAACCCTGTTGGAGGAGCTTGAATATCTGCAGGAGAATGGAATGATTCACGATTTGCTTCGTTTTAATCCAATGAAACAAAAGCTAAGGAATAAAATAATCCATATGCAGACAACAATGAATCCTTGATAAACTTGTGGATCACTGAAGAAATATCCTTTATTGATGATACTCCTTAATGCGAGTCCTGGAATGGTTGTTGGCATTGTTAAGCTGATCCATCGTAACAAACTTGGCATTCCTTCAAGCGGCCACACACATCCACATAGAAGTATAACCGGATAAAAACTTCCGGTGGTAATGTAATTGGCGACTGTATGCGAAGTGCATAAAACAGATACAAGGAAACCATAGCACATACCGCAAACTCCAGTGAGAAATATTAATATTATAGTTGTGAGTATTGAACCACGACACTCGAGATTGTATTGCACGAATGCTGCAGTTGATGTTACTGTCACTTGAATTATTATAATTATCAGTTGCGTTAAGAGATGTGAGGTTAAGATTTCTGCAGTTGTCACTCCTTGTACCAAACTACGGTCCCAAACACCTTCAGACCTATCAGCAATAATGATTGATGATGATACTGACGTTGCCAAAAAAAATATGAGTGTAAGCATGAATGAAGGTGCCATAAATGTTGCATAACTTTCATCGAGTTTACCATGGATAGGTTCTTCCAATCGTAATGGTATTTCGGCTAACTTCTTAGGCAAATTACACTTTTGCAATATATCGCTGTACATCTCAAAAAATTTTTCGTACATCATTTTTTCTAGGTATAAACCGGTTTGTCTATCCCCCATATCAAGTCGTACTTGAATTTCTCCATTCACGATATTATCGGTATGAAAATCTTCCAGTCGTTCTTGTAATGAAGTTGAAAAATTCTTATCGAAATACATAACACCAACAGTTTCACCATTTTTCACTGAATTCTCAGCAACATTCGTGTCATTGTAGAATTGATATTTACCAATTCTATGTTGGAATCCATTGATAAAAAGACAACTTAGATCAACAAAATCACAGGTGTAATCTTCTGTTGAATAAATAACTTCACCAATGTTCGTCCCAGCATAACAATCACCGGCTTCGTGATTAACAATTGCCATTGTTAAATTTTGTGGATCACGACCAATGGTGTTGAAAAACAAATTCATTTGAAGTAAGGGGAACACTACGGCGAATACAATACCACCGGGGTGACGGATAAATTGTAACAAATTCTTTATCATCAATGCTTGAAACCGTCGATTCTTTCGTCGCATTGGTGGATGAAATGCTGGATTTGTCATCCATGAGGTACTTGAATCGTATCTGTCTATGTGTGCTGCATCAACATTCTGCCCGGCGGTTATTGTTGATGTTAATATTGTTGGTGTTGCACTTGCTGAATGGGTAATTTCCTCAAGCTCAGGTAAATATTCTGCATTATTATCAACATTGATCTGTCGTGACGTATTATTCCCCTCATGATCTTTTTGTTTCTGACTCAGTCGCAAAAATGCTTCCTCAAGGGTTTCACAACGACATTTAACTAACAATGTTTCTGGTGAAGCTTCCGCCAGTAATTTCCCATGTCTTAAGAGTCCAATCTTATTAGCTAATTTTGCTTCGTCAATGTAATGTGTCGTTATGATAATTGTCACTCCACGTTTCGTTAGATTAACCAGGAAATTCCAAATATTTTCACGTAAAATTGGGTCAAGACCAACAGTAGGTTCGTCAAGAATTAATAATTCGGGATCATGAACTAGAGCACATGCCAATGACACTCTGCGTTGTTGTCCACCACTCAAATTTTCAATCAAATCATTTTTGCGCGGTAATTGAAGCAATTGAGATAAGAAGTTGTAACGGTTATTGATTACTGAGAAGTCCAAACCATTAATTCGACCGAAATAGTTGAGCGCACCCATCACTGATAATTCACACACGAGCGATATATCTTGAGGCATGAAACCAACTTTTGGACCAGGTACTGATGATGCTTTACTTCCGGGATTTCCGCCCAGCACCCAGATTTCTCCACTGTCCAACGTACGAATCCCCACAACACATGACAACAATGTGGTCTTGCCGCATCCACTAGCACCAAGCAATCCATATCTAGTTAAAAAAAATGGGAATAAAATGAGTGTATTGTTGATTATTTTTCATGTTTCAATTGTCAAAATGTTAATCATAATGATATTAAAAATGATCATATTCACATTGATCCTCGTGCGACTGACATGTTGAGGCCATCAAGAATTGGTTTATTATTTCCATACTTTTTGGTTGCATTTCTCACAACAATTGCTTCCGAATACGATGGCATCTTATTCTCCAAGTATATTTCTACCAAATGACTTTTGTATTCTCAATCTAAAACACGATAATTTTATATCCAATGTAATACCTATAAATACTACTTGAAATGTGGATTTTTAGTTCAAAGATAATTATTCCGTTACGGAACTCTCTCATATCTATTCCATCCCATTTCGTTTAGCGAATTCTCTCATGCTTCTTGTTACCCCACAGCATTGAATGTTTTCATTTGACCCGCTTCATCAACGACTTTGAGTGACGACAAATTTTTTTGTACTTGTTCGAAATATACCTGATGATCCGAAAGGGTCAAGCGCGCACGAGTGACTGCAACTGTGCCTGGGATTCACGCGGACCGGATTAGGTTTACCGTTACGATAACGCGCTAGCCTACTGACAACAGAAACTTTGATGCTCTCTTCACTCTCATTTCTCAGACATGCCTTGTGTACGAGTTTACCAATGTATAGGAATTCATCAGAATATCATCTGATGTTATTGAATGGAAAAGTTTTGTGCAAGGAGAATGACAATTTTGTATTCAACCCGAGAGTTCCGTATTATTCTCAAGGGAATCGGCATTTCAATGTCCATCACATTCAGTATTTCTTATTATGAAAATTTGCAAGTTATAAGAAACTTGCAGAAAAAGTTATTGCCTCAATTGTCTCATCATTATCATTCCTTGAATATACTAATGTTTTTTTGTTCCATATTTTATTTGCATCTCATTCCCAGATATGACATTATTCTCATCAAAGGTTCAATACGGGTCGGAATTTACATTTTTGAATAGACTTGATTCGTTTTATCTGTATTTTTTAATGAAGATGGCGGTCAATTCATTTCAATCCAATATCCTCATTCGTAACAGAAAGAGAAAAAAAGATCGAAAAATGGAAAAGCAGGAAAAAACCAGTGTGTATATGAGATTGTGTTTTGTTTAATTTTTCCAATAACATTCAACAGCAACTTTGACACAACAGTATCCTCGATAAATATTCAAATGCCATCAGTCGCTCCTAATTACTTCCCTTCAGCTAAAAATGAATGATATTTGCAGAAAAACTTTTGGATGTGCTAATAATTAAGGTAATAATGAAGAAAGTATTTCAGAGAAACACAACAATTATTCGTGGTGAAAAAACAAAAACCAGATGATTTTATCTTTGGAAATTGTTGGAGAGGGGATAATATCGTCAATAGTTCTCATAATCATGACAGTCCATCCATACCCACGTGAAAAAAATAGAAAAAAAATAGGAGTTGAGATAATGAAGAGCGTGGACATCAATTGTAGAAACACGAACATTACGTGTGATACAATTAGCTTCGTTGCTTCTAAATGACTGAGAATTACCGCAGATTACGTAGACTCTATTTCAATTAAGGTTTCAAATTTGCAACCATTCATTTACATAAATGTAAGTACTACAAAACTACCATCAACAAACATTATTACAATATATGCAATATACTTTCTACATTCGCCTATTTATTGTCTCTTTTATACAAGCAAGCCAATAACAGTTTACAGGTTCACTGAGCAATTACTAGTGGTATACACTGTACACTGTACAATATCAGAGAAAGTGGATGTAAGAGGAGGAGAAAAAAAGAAAAATAATGAAACAAAAATAACAATGACGATGAAAAATAAGTTCAATAAGTTTTGACCACGGCGAATTCAACGTCTCAAGGGAGATTGCTGTACTAGTTAGCATCGATGTTTTGTTAACAATCCATTTGTTGGTGTCATTCAACAATTATTGTGGTTGACGTGTGTTTAATCCATCACGTAATCTATCACATCAACTACAATGTAGTAATAAACATTCTCATAATTATCTTTCGTGGTGTGGAAGAGTTGTTGCAGGTAAAAGTGTGTTGGCAGGTCGTTGAATCTTTCGAGAGTATATATGTATATGTGCATTTCTCACACAAATCTTTGACTTTTAATTTCTTCTTACGTTTCACTCCTCTTTTTTCTTTTAATTGCTCCGCACCAGTTTACACCAGTTGCCACTCATTCTTTAACGGGTCATACTCTAAATTCATTCTCCGGCCATCGAATGCGAGGGATGATATTGAGAAATAAATACACCAAAAAATATTCGACATCACACTTGAAATGAATTATGTTGAATACATTCAATTGATTAACACGTAGTGACGTCATCTCATTCTTTCTCAAAATTTGTCAATTATTTTTTATGTGATTACTCACCGTTCAACTTTACTAATTCACCACTGTTAATTGTCTCAATGTGCGCAATGGACTCTTCTGATTTGAACTTCACTAAAGTCGAACTTTTTTCGCTCATTAAACAATTGTTTCATCTGATTTCATGAGATTGTCGCAATTAATCGGGAGCATATAAAAATGTCTCATTACAGTTTGATGAGTAAATTATAGTTTATAGTTATAGTAATTCAATATATGGGGTAAAAGTAAAACATTGATACTTCCACTATGGCAATGTTTGAACGACTGTTGACGTGAAGACAATCATCAAGTATGGAAACCGTGGTTGGTGCACTCCCGCATGTCAGATGAATTTTGTCGTCATCCCTTCTCTGTACGATACTCCTTTCAACGAAAAATTGCTTTCGGTTATCACCTGCAACACAAGCATAATACACGTGCGCATTCCGCGTGACCGACTTTTTGCGAATACCTGACAGCGCAAATTTTTTCAAAGAAAAAAAGTGAATCAGGCACCACATCATAAAACACTTTAAAAAAAATGAACTAGTTATTGAGTGATTAGTTGAACGCAATGAGTTGTTGAATGTCTTATTGTCAAATAGGTATTAATTTCAAATTCATATCCGTCACTCATGGGAATATTGCCCGTCGTATAAATCATAGTCTGTGTTATCGACTGAGTACAATATAGAAATAAATGTTGTTATCGCTCGATTAAACAACTGAGATGCTTTCGTATGCAGTTGGATTACTGGGCTTGCAAAAAAAATTTATAGTCGGTGTAAGACAAATAATGAGTTGGCTGTTGTTGATTGGCTCTCGGATTTTTTGTCACTTTATAAATATGAGCATCATATTTAATCGGATGTTATGCATGGTAATAAATTCCGAGTCCTATTGACATTCATAATTTTTTTTGTTTCATGTATTATGCTTGACATATTAAAACTAAAAAACTGACCATTCTATTTTTATGCGTCGTTGAATTGACATTTTCATTTTTTCCTTTTGTATGATCATTTATGAACATCTCATGTGAAGAGAATAACCTAACGTCCATTGATAAAATACGCGTAATAATTGATAATTGTTACACGATATCATCTGATGATTTGGTGTGAAACAAAAAAAAACTGAGAGAAAAATACAATTTATAAAAAATGAATAACGAACATTCTGTTGATCTACCTTTGCTTGGTTGACCGTCGTCGTATAAGCGAACACGTCAAGGCGATCTTCTTTTTTACACACTATGTTATCCCTATGAACACGCGCGTCCAGTGCGATTCAGTGACGAATATTTTATATATCTACTAATAAACTTTGACCCCTTTTTTTCTATTCTTCACTAGACCTGATGAGAGATGTAACAAAATTTTTCCAATCCCGTGCAACGTTTGATTGATATGATTTTCAATTTTCTTCCGTACCGTAACTCAACTTTGAAGTCATACAAACAATCAGATTCAAATGAAAACGTATATAAATATATACATATTTATCCGATGGTATATTCATACAATTTCTTACATGAATAATTCACATCCAAGCAAGATGCTCCAATTGGTCTTACCAGTAATATATTTTTTTTCGACGTAATACATTCTGCTAAAATAATATGCATATTTCAGGAAAAAAAAATTTACATTTCACAATAATATTCTGCAAGACGACCTTCACTATATATAGAATGAGTCAACAATGCCACCCGTCGTCTCATGCGAAAGGGAAGAGGATTATAAGAAATATGCGAATGTACAATAAGAACTTAATTTTCATATAGTTATTGCAATTATTACTACTTCGTATTGATATCAGTGACATACAGAGTCACTAATTCTTCATTTCAATATATTAATATTAATATATGACTCTTTCCATGGAACAATGACCTAGTCTACAATAAATATAATAATGAATGATTCAAAATTATTTACAGGACATAGAAATGAATTCCGACTGATTCTACAATGCTCATAACCTCAATTAGCAGAACGATTGTGTTGATTATTCTTCTTTGTCTACATATACAAAATGGAGAAGCAATAATTCGTCATAATATGACAATTTTTCAGGTCATACAAATATTCGCGTAGTCCTTAAGCTCATGAGTACTCTCAACAAATTCATAAATGTGATATTCAATAAGATGATTATATATTCTAATGTTTCGCATATGCATACAAATTGCAGAAAAATCTTTCTGTGTAATGAGTGAAGGACAGATCAGGTCAGGGGGCCATTATCCTTGAGTTTAGTCCAAAGTCACTCAACAAGTTTCCAATTCTCTTTCATGAAGTTAATCACTACTGAATAATATACATATATATGTATATATATAT
>JABMBR010004416.1:0-25465 GCA_018881525.1 Meteorus sp. PSUC_FEM 10030008
TGAAATAAATATTTAAATATTTTTTTTTTCTACAGTGTAGCTATATCAATTCTGACCAATTCATGCAGATTCAAATTTGAAGATTTCACTTACAATTAAATTATTTCCTCTTCTCAAAAGTGGTAAAGTTGGTGAAATATATTGATCTTAATTTAGATTGAACTCATTGATAATTTCGCGGATATGACTCATTCACTTTTTGAATGGAAGTAATATGATAGACAAACTTCTTAAAAATTCATATCAATGAATACAGCCTGAATAATAATTGTGAAGAAATTTATAGAGGTCATAGCCCAGACATAATCGACATTAAATAAGCGACAGACAATGCATTAAGTAAATCAGCGTTCCAATTCTTTATTTCTGTACATGATAAGACACATTTGAATAAAATCACATCCAATGGACTCTTTTCATCACGATAATTTCCAACGTTCCGTTCATCCTAATACAAAACAACAATATGATGAATCTCACATTTCATCCAATCGTTCAAATATCGAAGAAAGGATATGAGAAATGTACAAGACAACAAAAATCCAAACGAATTTATTCGACTTCATCGGAGTTATTCTACGCAAGCAGATATGTGCAAATACACGCGTTTAATTGAGGAAATTAATTAAAATTGGAATTTGGCGAAGATCTATAGGTACTTTAGCGTAACCGAGTGCATCGCATGGGGATACATACACACACACATATATATATGTGTATATAATGCTACCGACGAAATCGCCGCGATTACAATTCCAGAATGCCAAATGGCCGAAGCTGCACGAGCGTAGAATCGCGCCCGAGGGTCAACTGCCAGTCCGGACTATACGGCCAACACTGCGGAATTCGAATTGTAATTTCTAACCGCGTGACTCGGTACCCGTACACGCCATTACCTCACCCTCTCGCAAATTCACGAGGCTCCAACACACGCCAGGAGTCGCGTTTCCAATCCTCACCGAGCCACTGCACTCATCGTTCTCACAATTAATATCACACAAACACACACACACACACACACATGCTTTAATGTGCTATGATTATTGTTATTTTTATTTTCAGTATCGTTATCATTCATTCTATCCCTGCTACTCGTCACTGGAGTTATGAATACAGGAAATACTGATGAGAAGTCGACTCTCTATATCACTCACGCTCATTTAATTACATCGACACACAGCTCGCCCACTTTTGCAGTCATATTTTTTTTTGTATAAACATAATATGCATTCCCGCTATCTACTGATTCTCATCTGTTATATCAAATGAAATCATCAAAGCTGTTCCCTTAATTAGACGTGGAAATAATAATTCCATCAGTATAACTTTCAGCATCCGATAAATTGAAATTCTTCAATGATTACCATCCATTCCAACTCATTATCGAAAGGACTAGATGAACAATTGACTCAGAACAGTCAACATGTATTCTCCAAACTTCAGTAACCGACGTTATAATTGTAGCTATCGAATGAATTTCATTCTAAATGCGTCGATTATCAATCGTTCCACCAATGAACCCATTGACACAAGGTGAACGCGGTCATCATATTGTCGTCACTATTTCACATTAACAGAAGTAAAAAAATTGACTTCATAACATTAATTTCAATCTGAAACATAATTGAACAAATAAAGATTTTTGACAAATTGTAAAACTTGAATTCTTGAAGTTTTTACTGTTTAAAAACAAAGCAGGAACTAATCGGTTAGGTGGCTTTTCATTGTTTTTCAAGTGAATACGTATATCACATTCGTGCATCTATAAATACTGATGTCGGATTGTATACACAAGTGAAATAGAATGAGAACCAGTATCCGAATGCGCACACACAAACGCAGCTGTACATATCTGCATGTGTATATATGTGTACATGCAGCAAAGTTTTGGGTAACTTGGCTCTGCAAAGTGTAATCCCAGAAAGTGGCCCTTTAACAGTGTAAATCTGTGCTTGAGGATACGTACTGCGTATATGGCACCACACCACGTTATGAATTACCGCGCTAAAGCTATATAGATACCAAATTCACGTCATTAAACACCGCAATTCTCTGTCTCTGTCATTGCTGTGTGTACGTTAGTGTATACATGTTTATTAATGTGTGTGATATAATACATCGACGAATGTATTGACGACGATATTCCGATGTGATTCGATGTTGGTTTTTCGTTGCAGAATCCTTTGATTTTCACGAAGTACAGAGGTACTGAGGTTTGCACACTTTTTTCAAAATACAATTCAAGAACTTTTACATAAAATAAAGTTATAGGCAGTTTATCTCGAAGTCTGTTTGTAGTCTGAGGAAAATCTCATAAGCCTGACATTGGTTAATGTAGTAGACCGATCACGTATTATTCCGTCTATTTTAATTATCTTAAGAGGAGATAATAAGATTTCCGAGATTATTTACAGGAGTTGTGAAATGATCAAATAATGTTGAATTGACTTTTCTTTGCGAAATTAAATTTACATTGGTTAATATTTGTTAATTTATATCAATTGTTCATGAAAATATGTGAATTATGAGTTACTATCTACAGAAATGTCTTGCTGAGGTTGATGTCATCATGAATAGAGTACAAGAATAAAAATTGAACAGGGAGGAAAAGTGATTTTATCAAGATTCGATTGAATTTATGATGATTGGACGAAGTTTCAACTTCTTTTCGTCAGATTTATATTTCATTTGTGTAATTGCCTCATCGAATATGCAAAGAGCCTGTCACATTCTCGTCTATCTCACAGGAATTAACGTTATTTATAAAATCACTCTTGCTTTCCAATCAGTTAAGAATTCTCTAAGAATAAAAACATTTCATAATTTCTTCTCAAAGATGAAGAACCATTGGATCAAACTTTCAGACTAATATTGGAAAATTATTTGACCATACCCATAAACCTGCTGATCAACAAACATACAAACAACAGGCTCACGTCATTTTGATAGTTTCATGTTAATAATTCATCGAATGGCATCACAAGAATTATAGTGTAAGAGAAACACTCAGGAATGTCAACTGGAATCAACGATAAGAATTTATTAATACTATCCCCATCAAAGAATCGATAACCCAACTCATCCAATGACACTGGCGCTATCAAATCTTCTCTCTAATCGAGTAAAAGACCATAAAATTCTAGATTTCCCTTCCAAATAAAAAGTTCAAGTTGAAAAAACTTCACAAATTCCAGATGGATCAATGCATTATCCAATATAAACCAAATCTACCAACATAAACAATTGACAATCCCAATTTTTTCGCTCCTTCACAATCATCATAAAAACATTCCGAATCATCATGAGCATCATAAATGGAACTACACAAGATACACCCAAACACACGACATCGAATATATGTCAATGAAATTCGATAACCCCATATGAGTGTGACGATTCGCAAACTACTTGATTAAAAACCATAAGATTGATTGTTATAGAGAAATGTGTCCATGAGTTTCCAATACACATAAATATAATGTACATATATATATTAAACATTCTATTCACACATGCTACCTCTGTATATATACGATTCTTCGTGTGGCTGCCAATATACAAATTTATCCCGGGATAATATGTACGTGTCCCTCGGGGCGACACGTAAACCAACTGGATTAACACAATTTTGAATTTTTCACTCCCGATAATTGAGATCCAAATGGTAAATACGTGTTTTGCCCGGATTATGCACATGTATGAATGTAGACACAGCAATACACGTATCTCAATAGCGTTAACCATTACATGGAATATATATTGCCAGATTGTCGCATTTTTTTACAGCGCATATATATTTTGTATACATGCTGCTGATAGCGGATACACTTTGCATTCATTTTCATGCTTGTAATTTTTTATGATCTGTATAAATGTTACAGGTATTCACAAACATGTGAGTGTGTTTGTAAAGGTTTGGTCATTATAATCGCCATGCAATGGACTTTTCCGCTTTGTTTCTGCTTTGCATCGAAAATTCAAGCGAAATCCGGCTACGTTACGTTCATAGGCCGTGTCTTATCATATCTAACGCGCTTCAGATCCTCAACACGTTCTCGTGCTGCAGCATAATAATTAGCCTATTACATTCGCTTAACCCATCTCGCATATAATCTTTTGCGCCTACGTATACGCCGTTATAATTAATACATTGTAATGAAATGAATGGTATTGGCAATAGGTTCATGAAGAAGTTTGTTTATAGCTTTAGCATAATTTTTTTGCAGTCTCTTTATCATATAGAACAGAATTCTCTACTGATCCAGAGTTTACTTGGTTGAAAGTCAATATTTGTGAATGCTCAGAGAATCTGAGATTGTTTTTGCATATATGCTCAGTCGTTGGGGAGAATTTGATGAAACGGCACGGTCGTCAACGTGAAGAAATCGTCCAAATCGCGAATTTATAAAGATGAATTGTAGCATGGTGATGAATGAAAACTTCGATTGTGGATTAACTAGAAAAGGCGTACCGCATGTGTGGAATTATTCATTGTTCTCAAATGGCTAATTGTTGAAATGATAATCCAACATTTCGTGTAATTCCGGCATGAATTGTCCCAGATGTTGACGTTGATCATAGACGCATGCATGGAATTGATTGAACCAAATGAGAGGAAGACAGAAGAAAAGGACCTGAAACGAAACATGAAACTATCATGATAACAAAAAAAAGGTTCCATGCTGAAAAAATATAACTGTCAATAATGTGCAATAATTATTTCACTCACCCTTCTCATTTTCAAATAATGATTCAAATACCTCTATCCAATGCGTACAAATCTAATTTTTGAATTTCATTCAAAGTACTGCAGCTTACGATTGACTGACTATCTCATAGTGACGAAAATGAATTGAAATACCAAATGTAATGTCAATATTGAGTGCTAGTTATAAAAGTTCGGAAGATCTCAGTATCATGAAGATGAAGATACGTTTGGAAAAAGTAAATACTCGCATACACTTACATGTCTAAACATGGTATGTGTACAACCGATCAGAAGTCTCAACACGATCAGAATTTTTCTTCAAGTTGCTCTATTCCAAGTCTTAACATCGTTTGATGTACTAGAAATGTACAGGAGACTAGTTTAATTTGGAAGTGCCAAGAGGACGGCGCTCAGAACGAGCAAACTCGGAGGAAATCTCGAGAGTCTTAAAAGTCGCTCCGTGGCTTGAACGAAAGAGGAGAAAACGAGAAGAAACGCGAAAAGTTTGGAGATCGGTGAGTATGGAAAAGACTGGCTTACTCACAGAGTATATCTTTGTACAGCTATCAATGTGCATAGTGGAACTAGTGAAAATTCGTGGTGATGATAGTCGGAATATTGAACCAGGATGTCAAGATCGTGGAAATTCAAGTTTGCGATGAATATTTTTACGTACTGTGGAACTTTCTGCCACAGAATAATTATAAAATAATTTATGTGTAAATCTAATCGTGATTGAGGAATTCTGCTTGAATATCTCAACAATTGCATCACATGGACCATTGGTGAAGAACCAGGCTACAATCACGATGAATCGCAATTCTCTCCAACATTGGTCATATCAGTTCGGATACTGGACATATCTTTCATTTTCGATTGCTCAATTATTCAACTGCAGTAAGAGTTCCTTGTACTTCACGTGTTCATAGTCTAATTGATAGATGAACAACAATAAATTACTCCTCTGCTTATTTCCTCTGCTGGTATCAATATCTCAGGTGCCGTTCGTACCAATCGCAAACACTATAATTCAATTGTGAAACGTTACGAATCCGTATAAGGGGTGAATTGAGCGGCTGAATTCGGAAAGACCGAATGAATAAATGAACAAGTCCATTCTAAAACGAACTTTGCACTTTCTTGATGAAATTTGTCTCTTCAGACAAGAAGAAGTTTAACATGACTATTCATCCAGTACGAAGGAATTTCACATGCATGATGGAATTATGATTTTAAACAGAATATGACATGACCTTAATGAACTTGAAATGTTTGATCGTAGGTCATTGTTTTCAAAATTCAATTGGGTTCCACCAACGCAAAAATATTGATGATTCGCAGGAAACGACGCAATATTGATCAGCATTTTCTGTTATTCATGGAAAACAATGTTGAATTTCATTGTTTTCTTTTGGTGGACTCCTAGAATCCATCACGTTCGCATCTGTATTTGTTTCCACGAGCGAATCTTCGACAATATTAGGACATAGAGCATTGAGCCTTGATAATTTCCATGGAACATCATGATATTTATCATGGTAGCGTTAGAATGTTATACACAAATGAGCCCGATAAATTAACTCGCAGGTATAGAGAGTGTGTGCGGTGGCGTTTGGAATTTGTGGGTCGCAAGTTATGCCGCATTCAGTGGAATGTAGTAATTAGCAACATTGCAGCATGTTTCTCTATACCCAATGCGCAGACTTCATTCTGCAGAAATTGATTTTATTTCATTTATTATTTGGGATATCATCACTCAAATTCATCCTTCCAAATTCCGATGCACATATTTTTCTTTCATTTGTTCCTGTAACTACATAGAAGTTCATAGAATTAAATCAAACGAAAGTTGATTTGTGAAGACCACCAGGATAAACACTACCATCTGCAATTGAATTATATCCCAAGTTAGCTATTTCATGTTTTAGTTCTTATGACAAAAACACCACAGCAAACAACAGACAAAGTTGTCACTTTAATTGCATAACGTCAAACTTCTTTACACAGCTGATGAAGAAAAAATTTTCTTTCCAACTATACTCAGAGATACATCGACTACAAAAAATGTTAGAGAAAACACAGCAACACACTTTCCTTGTCATCTCTATTTCATAATAGTTTATGACTATAAGTATCGAGTTCGACTTTCTCGAAGACAACAATATTCTCAACTTTTTTACATCATGATTCATTCTGTTATTACGTATTTACATTTAGATTAATAGAAATCGCATCATGTCGCAGAACTTCTTCACTTATATTCGTTCCCTGCATTTCATTTGCAGGTGGCGCTTGCGCTCATGACACTTCAACAAAGTGTTGTGTATAATTTTCTGCAGCACACTCGTCTCATACATATTTTCACACTTATTTCCCGATTAATCATTAGAACTAGAACATTAATAAGTCTTGTGAATACAACTGATTGTCATGATGTCACCCTTCGACATGAAAGGTCTCCAAGACAAAGCACCACCAATTGGGAAATATCTTTCTGGTACATACATGAGGTATCTCATCTGATATTATAGTTAAAAATATAACCTCCAACTTGAGTAGTATCATTCGCATAAATATTATACCTCTTTATTTCTGTCCAGGAGTTTCGCATACAAAACGATAAAAGATCGGTTACCAATAATTGTTACAGGAGTAATTGACACTATGAGTAGGAAGAAAGAATTAATTATTGGAAAATATGGGCCAGTGAGTATCGATATTATCATGAATTCTACAGATCAAGAGTTTCCAAATTAACTTTGAATTCTATAAGAACATCTCATTGTTTCTCAGGAAGCTTGCTAGACTCATTTGAAATTTTCGATATGAATTTTTTACATGAAAATGGCGAGCCTGTGAATTTTTCGAGCACAGATTCCATGTACATGATTTAGAATACTTCTGCTCTCATGATGGTATCTCCTTCATTAGAACAACGTACGATTGCTTTCCTAAGCATTCATTATTTCCTGATCACCACTTAAAATAGTATAGCGCTTGTTTTTATTATGATACTTTCATACAAATCTAATGGCCATGATTCTTTATCGCAGGATTCATCTGATGAGTTGAAACAAGTGATTGGTAGTTTGAGTCAGTTACGAAGTGAGATAATGACAAACAAACCTTTGGAATTACTGAAATTGATCAATGATAAGAATGATAGAGATGCTTCCAAATGGAACGAACGAATCGAGGATATTAAAAGAGAGACAGGGGCAACACCTACTTGGTATAGTACCGTGTGGTTGATGAGTGAATGTTATATGTATCGTCGGATTTCACAGATATTAACACTAACGTGAGTTATCTCCTTCCACGCACTTGAATGAAAGACAAAGTTCTATTTGCTTGATAATAGAATATTTTCAGACGAACTTTATCTACATATGATCCTTTCGAATATAAAAAAAAAAGCAGTTTTGCTTCATGTAATGATAAAGTTGATGCAATAGCTGAATGCATCATGAGTCTTGTGAGTGACACTCATAATTATCCGCCAGAGAAACTCAAAGAAGATTTTATTAACTTATTGAAATTGAGTTTATGGGGCAACAGGTAATGCCAATATATCGATAAACGAAGGTATTCATCATCAATGGCATGATCAATATAGTTGCCCTTCCTCTTCTTTTTCTCATATCAAAGATGTGATTTATCGCTGAGCAATGGTGCTGCTATAGACGCTGGTGAAACAGTGGACAATCCGTTTGAACAATTAAAATCTCTTGACAACGATATTCTCATAGATGATTCTGTCTCCGTTTGGAACCTACTAAAACGATTTGACAAAACACAAAAACAAGATGACATCATAGATTTTGTATTCGACAATGCTGGATATGAACTTTTCACAGATATCTGTCTCGCAGTCTTCCTAACAGCGCACAATCTGGCTAGAAAAATACGTTTCTATGTCAAATCGATTCCTTGGTTTGTCAGTGATACAACAAAGGGTGATTTTTTTTGGCTACTCGATACGATGAAAAGTTCATCTAATTCTTATGTGCAAGCTTTAGGCCACAAATGTTCAAATTATATCAACAGCACTCGATGGACAATTGAGGTATCTATTCACCGAAATCACGTATTCATGTGATTCAAACGATAATTACTCCAACAAAATATCTGCATTAGGTTGAACCATTCTGGACGGAGCCTTATGACTTCTCGGAAATGAAATCTCAATCACCCGAGTTGTATTCAAAATTGAGTGACGCGAAGTTGATTATATTCAAAGGTGATTTGAATTATCGAAAACTTTTAGGCGACATTAATTGGAAATATGATACGAATGTGACTACCGCGCTGCGAGGATTCAAACCTTCAAGTATTGTATCATTACGAACAGTGAAAGCTGATTTAATTGTTGGTTTGCCTCTTGAAAAAGCAAAGGAATTGCTCGAACGTGATGAGAATTGGATGACTACCGGACAATATGGACTCATAAGTGCTGTTATTGACTGACAATGATTTATAACATACAATAAAATGCTCACTGTGTAAATAATAATTATATCGTTCTGAAAACTCAGAACACTGTTCTTTGTCAAAAATAAATGTATTGGTGGATATTTTTTATGCCTCGTCATGACATTACAGCGTAATACGAAGAGTTCGACCGATCAATGTCCACCGATTCACACTATAATAGAATCATTTATTTCATAATATACTTATCAATAATACAATTTCTAATAATGCTATTGAAATACATATAGCTTGTAAATACATGTGTGAATGTCTCTTCGCTCTATGAATATTTGTACAATTATTCTAAGTAAATATTTGATTGATATTCTTAACAAATAATTGGAAATAATATTTAAATCATGTCAATCAATATGTTTTACCATTCAACATTCTTTCGAAAACTTCAATATGCGAACGATCAAATTCATAACAAAACTATTCAAATACTTATGTGTGAATCAAATTTCCATATGTCGCAAGCCTTTATACAGTTCATCTGTGTTTGTCTTCACAATTCAATTATTTCTCAGACCGAAAAAAATACATTCAAAAAAAGCGAAATGGCATAGTTGTGCATGAGATATTTGGCCATTATCAACAATTATCAAATAAAAACCAGAAAATGAAAAGAAAGTTCAAGATATATAACTCAAAATCACCTGCACGTTTACCATATCAACCTGTATGAGGTCTAAAACTGGAACCGGTATCATCACAAATCTATCTATGTATATATGTATATGGTTCTGGAAGTATACATCTGTAATCTATGAACTTCATATCAGAAGTCACGTTTACTCATCTTTCAGACACACTTGGCATGAATGGTTATTAACTCACGGTATGATCAATGAAATGTTCATATATATATATATGTATACCTCATTTAATTTATTAATATGATTTTCTTCGTTGATGGAATTGTCGAACGATATAACGTGGAAAATTTTGACGGTAAGAGAAGTTACCCATATGTTGCAATATTATATCATTCTTGGCAAATGCCCTTCTCTTGCAACATCCTCAACTGTTGATTCAAGTCGTGCATATGACAGGGAATCCCCAAGAAATCGATTCCTGTTGACACACCAACACAAACTGATAATACCATCATAAAAAGAACGCACGATTTTGAACTTCTAGTCTCGCAATTGCACACCATTCACAACATAAATCCAAAGTTGTTCAACCAGTTTAGACAATGAATAGTGAAATATCCTTTAGATAACCGAACATAAAGTACAATAAGTCAATGGAATATAACTAAACTTTGATTTTCATGCAGCGAATAATTTTGACTTCGCGGTTTCAAAGATTCTATGAGAATTATAATGCGTCCAAGCACGATAATATGTCAACGATGTACCGTAATTGACGGAGCTCAGGCACTATCCGGCGATAACTTCTGATTCGCACAAAAGAATTTCTGTATTGAATTGAATAGAAATTGATACATACATCATATTTTTGCATCACAACACAATCAATCATTCTCTATCATATCCCGTATGACGATTCTTAATCATCCAAATTGACATGGCACATGCGCAAACAATAAACTTAACACGTCAAAACGATAAAAGGTTTCGTAATAGTTTCGCCGTACAATACATATGTTATATTATTACCAATTATTTGGTCTAACATATAATAGAATCGAAAAGTTGCTAGTCCGTAAGTAAAAATATTTCCCGTTCCACGTTGACAATTTAATACTCGTACCTTATATCCCTAATTCGGAGGAGTGTTACTTGGTGAATGCTGCGAAAACAGCCCACAAAACGGGGTTTGCTTTTGATTTAGCAGCTTCTGCCTCAAAATCAAGATCCAATAGTATCTTCACTCGACGCATTGCGAGCTCGTAGTCATCATCAGAAAGTGGCGCGAAAGCATTTTCCAACACGTCTGCAGCGTGTGCTAGAAAAACAAGCGCCAATATTCTTCGATCCATGCGACTTGCATCTTTCGCCCATTGACACAATACAGCTTCCTGAATCTGAAAAGTTATTTCTGTGACAATGCGTGAAGTATCCAATTATTTCTTTTAGAAACGCCATTATAGTAACCACTGACTCGATATAATAGATAAGATAATGCTTCCTGTGATTGAAATTCCAGCGTTGCGATAATGTTTTTTCCTTATGAATTCGTCTCGTTCTAATAATACCTCAATATGACGTGACGTACCTTTTTAACAAGACGAGTTTTGGCTAGATTATCAGTCAATGGATGCGTTGTCATGTCGAATAGCAGGAAATTTTGTTTCTCGGTTGTAAGTACCCCCTTTTCGACTAAATTCTTCGCTAATCTCTCTCGTACATTTTTCAATTGATACCTCAATTTTAACGGGTTCCATGTTTCACCTTCAACAGATATTGAATTGAATAAAGCAAAACAGACATCAGTCACAGTCACATCATAGTAGACATTTTACACAAACCACTTAGATATTCAATCCAACTTTGAACTGGTTCTGGTGGATCATATTCTTTGAGATGTTTCAATGCTTCATCAAGCAAGACATCACCAGTAGGAGCGTCATTTTTAACCAATAACTTTCTAGCTAATAACCCTCGTTTACGCATCCCAGCTTTCTCCAGTTCAACTCTGCCACGGAGTCCTAATTCAGCTAAAATGCAACCCCTCAATCCGGAACTTATACAATCGTTCCAAAACGATGTGTATCCCTACAAATAATAATGTTTCTGTAACCACGTGTCTGTTCATGAAAATGGAAATTGTCACAACGTTCGCAGATACTCAAATACATCCATGTTAGGACCCCCCAACTTCTATGAATATTTTGTGCGTATCACGATGCTGTACAGTACCCTACTCTGTTTTGAACACATGATTATTACTAGCAATCGTCCAAGTTCGACAAACGGATTAATCCAAGTGCTGTGCACATTATCATCCAGAAACTGAATTCACTGTTATCGACACTGGGTTCTGGAGAATTGCATTGAAGTTGTTACACAACGCTTGCGCCATTTACGGTTGTTAATGTTTTCATCGCAATGAGCCCCTTAATGATAATGACATCTGTTGGATTTTACAGATGCCATGATTTCAAATTCGGTGACTCATCGACAAAAAGTTATTTTTCTACATAATTTCTTCATCCGCAATGATCAGAAATACCGATTCAAACCGAAAAGAAATCAGCCAATTGATTTGGAATAGTAACTAGTAAAGATACAACAGTGAAACAATCATATCCAAGGAAAAAAAAAATGCTTGTGCCATGATTCATTGTCCGATAATCTGTTTACAAATCAAATTGCCATTGGAGTCCCAAGCACAATTCGAGGAAGATGCAAATGAATATTCACTAAATCCCGAAGTATTTTCTCGTGATAGGAATAGCGTAAAGACAACTCGGACATGAAGAGTATTGCATCAGAGGTTAACATTGTGAATATTGATCCCAGTGACTCTTCGAATAACGAAATTTCAGAAGTTTTCACCAGCCTAAGTATGTATGTGTTTCCACAAATACATGAACACAAAATTTATTCCTTAAATTTATTATACGTATAATAACCTCCTTATCCTTGAGGCCGAGTAATAAAACTTCTTCCATAAGTGTTAGTCTGGTCTCTTTGTCTGAATCTTCATCGACGGTTGGATTAGAATTTAAATCTTTGATTGAATTGCCATCATTATCTGCACCATGACCTGATGATTGGTCATTGTGATTTCCACCGTGCTCTGAATTTCCATCTTGGCCAATGGAATTAGCTCTGTTAACAACTCTACGTCTCTGTACCAAGCCATCAGTGCGATTCATTATCGCGTTTGATATATTAAATTACGTGTTTGTCACTGTCTTGATAAATACTTGATTATGAATTTCTTCCGTTTATCAGAATTGTATACGGTGAATATTAATTGGTAACATATATTATCATGCTATAAACACACTTTTGTTGACATTTACTACACCATGACATATCTTCTCAAAATGGCCAGCACGTCGTACTTATATTTCCTATTGTAAACGTGTCTTCTCGAGATATAGAAATCGGAGTGGTGGATCGTGAAAGATGATCAACATAGCGCCGCCATTAGTGAATTCTCCTAAGCTTTTGATGTACTGGTAAACGGTCAGTACCGTTCTGCCAAACTCTTCCGCTTGAGAGCAGCGTAATAGAAAGTCATTTTGAGCGCAAATGTTTGAATATTGCTCCGTGAACAAAAGATATTAGCAACATTTCAGCAGTTGGCTTTTGAGTTATTGCAGAATAAAAATGAAAAAATTTGTTCGCAATCGAAAATAATGTACTTAATATTGTGCATTGTTTTTTATATCGTAACACAGAGCAACTCTGTTTTATCATATGATGACAAACGCTAACGAGAGACCTTCACTACTCTTACATGGTAATGCTCTCGTTTTTAATGGGAAATCCAAAGAGATAAATTTTTCTGGTAAAGCCTTTGAAATTGTTGGACGTAGACCACCCTTAAATGTTCATCTTTCTATATATATTCATGATCTTCTTTCGGGTGTGGAGTAATTTTTTCGCAAAGAAAATCGATATCCCATCAAAGTCGACAAGGGCGAAATCTTACTTCCCTAAAAAATTCATATTGAAACACAAGATGGCAGTAATTGTCACAATGTCAGCGTCAAACAGACGCAGTATCGAGTAAATATTTGTTCTATCAAGAAACTGAAGAATCCCCTCTCTATATAGAACACCATTTTGTGTCTGTCTGGGTCTGTGATATTGCCTTCTGTTGCTGTGTCTTTTGTGTCGATGTACTGAATTTTATCGGTCCTATGTGCATGTATTCTAACACTCTGTATCTACGTTTGTTATACTTAAATATATATAAACATACTGTAACTTTTCAGTGTAAACGTTTAGGACGTGTACGCTGCAGAATAACTCACTTGGACTGTTAACTTCCAATATTAGATCATTAACAGAGGAGAAACTAGAGTTGGTGCAGTGCAGTGTGTTGACACGTTTATACACATATTATTCAATCACAAGCCATTCAGCAATCGGATTTTTCGAGTTGTCATTTATCATAAATAAACCAACGTGTATTCATATCGAATACTCCCGTGTCAATTTTGGAATCCCATCACTCTCTTCATACTTGTGTCTCTGATTGTCTTCGTTCGAATTTTTTTTAACGTGTAACGTTCATTCTTCAGATGTGATATAGAGTATGAGTGTGTACGTGAATGCATACATGTGTCTGTGTTTTGTTATATGTATTCATTAGTGTGAAAGGGAATAGAAGCTTGGCACACGAACAACGGGACTACTACAACGAGAGGAGACTTCCCGGGCGCGGTTGAACATTCGCATAATAGCCGACAGAAAAAAAAATAAAACCAGAATCAACACGAGACATTAGATACGAAATCTGGAAAAGATTTATTTTTGCATTGTAAAACGTTAGTTGTGCATACCCAGGAAATATCCTGACGATGGTCTGATCGCAGCTCATCATGACGGTGGACTTTGCTGACTACTTTTGGGTGAGAGTTTGAACAATAAATAATACAGCATGAAATTTTTCAACTCATTGTATTATGATTACATGTTGATAGACAGAATGCAGTACCTTTAGTGAATAGCACTTACCCAATTGAAAGAGTTGCAGCGATTTTTGTAGTTAAAAAATTCAATAAGCCTAAGGGGAGAAAGATAAGTTCAAATAATCATTAAGTTAGGTTAGAAAAAATCTGTTGAAACGAAATAAACCGCGTCGTTCAACGGTTTTTATGTTGAGAATCATACAAACATAAACTCAACTTTGACACACGATTCTATATAAAATGTCTCAGTCCTTTTTCAGCAACTACGGGCGGAAGAAAGAATGTGGAGATATGTGAAGAAAATAAAAATCGAGGGGTGGGGACAAATGTGTCCTTCACTTCTTTTGTTTATTCCTCTTATAGTTACTATAGCGTGACTGTCGGTATGTCCTTTCTCTTTTCAATTCTCTTAGCTCTATATTTACACACACCTTTTACTTCCAACTATGATCAGAAAAATAAGATCCAAAAGGGAATGCCACTATGCAAACTTTTTTGGCCAGCTACCGAAGCTGACATAAGCCACCTACGTTCAGAGGGATATGATTTATGTTTAACCTGTGTATTTACTTTTTCTTCAGAATGACGTATTAACGCATGCATATTCCTGATGAGTTGATGACTTTTCATTTCATGGACCTATTTAGTCATCACATTCATTAAATATGAATACAAATGGAGTCTCGTTTATGTGATAACTGTTTGATAATGAGCAGACGACAGTGAATGAAAGCATTCACACAACCGAACAAATGTCGAACCAATAAACTTGAATTTTTTCCGCTCACGCTTGCTAGTTGTTATGATAACGAAAAATCTCTCGGATGCGCAAGATAAGATACGAACATCCTTCACATTTATTTCACTCTGTGTCGATATGTCATTTCACGATAACATAAAACAGGAAGGGACAGTGCCTTGCACTAGCTTCCCTCAAAAGACCATGACTATCATCCCTTTACAAAGAGTCAAATGAAGATAGGAAAATGCAAACAATTTCCATTATCGTAAATTGTGCGTTGGTAAGAAATAAGTCAGCAAAAAGACGTCATACCAGGTATTGGAATTGTCCGCTTTGTATCAAGTAGCTATCTATATCGTTTGTTGTCTACAGGTTCTTTTTTCATGTTGAGGTTCAAAGTTTGTACTTCAGGTACGCATGGAGAATGCTTGATAGAACACATTGAAAACGTTAGTTAGCAGGAAATAAAGAGATGGGTGTAGTGTAGTAGTACGATGAGCACGCGGTGATGACGCTCAGCAGCAATGGGAGCGCTCAATGAGCGCCTATTGTTGTATTATTATGATCCGAGAATTGGTGCATATGATGAAGGCAATAAAGCGCAAGATAGTAGATACCGAAAGATGGAGAGTGAGAAAAGAGACATTGAACATGTACATGTGAGCTAGAGTATAATGATCAGGGTTAAAGTGTCAGAATGTTAAGTGGCCTTAAATAATTCTCACTATAGTTTCATAATACATGATGACCTTTTCAATTTCTCTTAGACTTCATGAATACATTGATGTCCTCATTGTTTTTGTCTTTTTCCATTCGTTATTCGAGCACAGTGTGAGTGAACGTAAGACTATGAGGCTTAATAAGCAGCCATTAGCTAAATTCTGAGCATGAATTTTCATATCATAGCAGGAATCATTGATGATTACGTAACAAGTTACTGTTCGAAGATTCCTCGATAGTTTTTCATTATAGTGCAGTACGCATCAGAAAAAATGAGCGGTCTTGGCTATTTTTCATATTCATGATCATCATCATCATCATCATCTGGACGTTGACGTTAAAAACGGAGGAAAGTATGATGCAAACCGGTTGAGCCAGTATCCGACCTTCTGTTGCTATTCGTGACGAATGAAAAACCACAACTCCCATAATTATTCCATGCATAAAGCTGATGAGTATGATAGTCAAGACGTGTCAATACACCATGTCACTATAGTTAGGAAAATGGAATAAATGCACGATAGTACTTGTAATTTTCTCAGAATATGATATACACTCAGACTTGTTATGATAGTTCATGTAGAATCTATCGTTCAGCTAAACAGTTTCTAAATTTTCCAAAGCACCTCGGTGTGAGAAATAGAGGTCTGCATGCGAGTTCCCACTGCCACCGATGATACAATGTACAAAGGAAATTTTCTTCCCGTCAATCAATGACATATGAAAGTAATTCAACAGTGAACAATGACTAAGATGCAATGAAACTGACTTTACCTCATGTTATTTTCTGTTATATTGCCAAAATTCCCCTAAGTGAATGTGGATATCGGTGTCTTCACAATTACTCTAATCATCAAACCGTGACATCGCTGTTTGTGATTGATCTAATTTTAATATCGGATGATCTGAAAGGAGATATAAACTCTCCTGATGGAAAAACATTTGGGACGCTGTCACAAGCCCAACCGTCATCATAGTGAAACTGTTCTCTGTCCCCGAATTTTGAACCCAACAATATTTATCTCTAACTGCTCTTCGCCCACGGAAGTCACACTCTATTCGTTCATATGTTGATAACATAATGCGTGTACAGCCATGTGTGTTTGCGCATATTCATTCTGGAATTTCCTGGGATGAGTGAAAGAGTTTCCCCATTTCATCGTTACCAAACTATATTTTGATTGTTTTTTTTTTCTATCTTCATGTTGCAGGGTGAAAAGAATAATGGATTTGATGTGTTATATCATAATATGAAGCATGGTGTGGTGGCAAGCAAAGAGTTGGCTGATTTTCTTCGTGAGCGATCGGCAATTGAAGAGAATAATTATAAACTACTCAGTAAGGTAGCGAAGCAAGCGAGCAATAGTAGTAGTACACAAGGTACATTTGCTCCAGTATGGGCAGCATTACGAGGTGCAGCGGAAAAACTCGCTGGTTTGCATTTGCAAATGGCACAGAGAGTGGCTGAACTCATTAAAGACGTATCAAAATATGCGGACGAACTCCATAAGAGACACAAGGCTGTAAGTAACTTCTATATATTAAATATTCCCTGCAGTAAAAAAAGTCGGACCAAAACAAAATTAATGTCTGCTCGCTGGTGATAATCGAGTTTATCATTTATCGTTTCTTTACTCGAGAGACCGATTGTGTTCAACGATGGTTAGTCTGCAAGTTATCGGTTCACGCCCACTTAGTGAACTTCATTGGGGCGATTTGTCAGAGAAACGCAGGATGAGGAAATTAGTGGGGGAAGAATACAAAAGACATGAATTGACATTCTCGAGACGATATTTTCTACTATAAATCACGACGTAAGTTTTTCTCTTCATTTGCAGGTGAAAGAAGAAGAATCTTCAACTCTAGAGGTTGTCCAAAGTATTCAGAGCATCACGGTGACATTGCAGAAGGCGAAGGACATGTGTTTGCAGAAAGGACTTGAGTTGGAAAAGTTGAAAAAAGATAATGCGAGTCAAAAAGAACTCGAAAAATCTGAAGCGAAGTTCAAAAGATCACAAGATGATTATAAGTTACTCGTAGAGAAATATACCACTATTAGGAATGATTTCGAAACTAAAATGACACAAGCCTGCAGGGTAAATTCGAAAGGCAATCAATTATATCAAAAAATACAACAGAACTCTGAAATTTACAACACATTAACCAATGATTGATTTTGTATTTCAGAGGTTCCAAGACGTGGAGGAGACTCATCTCAAACACATGAAAGAATTTCTCAACACATACGCGGATGTTCTGCAAGCGAACCATGAACAGGTGGGTCAGGTGCACATTGACTTCAAACGACAATGTTTGGACATGACGGTGGATAAGCTGTTGGAACAATTCGTTCAGTCAAAGTACACCGGGTTCGAGAGGCCAGGTAATGCGCAACGACGCTTTACCACCAACCATTTGGCCAATGTACGTGCATTAATCAACGACCATGATGTTAATAATGCACCAGGAGTAATCGAGTACGAGGAGGTGATGACAAGCCTTGCTGAGATGGCCAGTCAAGGCCAAATTGATGGTGGCAACGAGACGACCACCAAAGAACCAACTACCAAAGGAACGAATGGGGAAACTGGTGTTGCTGGTAACAAACAAAACTCAAAGAAAACTCAAAACACTAAAGGGATGGGTGATATTCATGGGAATGGGGGAAGGGATAAGGATATGGAGAAGGATAGGGAGATAAGGATAAAGGAGAAGGATAAAGACGCAACCACCAAGGGCTCCCGTCGTACCACCTCGCTTCTCAACCTGTTCATGTCCAACTCCCAGGGTAGGTCATCGTCGAAGTACACATACAGAGAAAAAAATTCCATAATGCCATGTTTTCCAATAGATTTTTCCGTTTGGGAACTGCGTTCACCTCAATACGGGATTTCAATATTCTAATGTCTCAGCGCATTCATTCATCTTTATTTCTCTTGCTCCTATATCACCCCCCTTCAGTCGGAATTTTGTTTCGAGGAGGAGGTTATTCGCAAAGAAAGTTGCAGTTTCTCAACTTATCCTGGTTTTAAATACAAAGGGGGATAATTCAATTTCTTGTCTCCAACAATTCCGTATTGAGGCAACGTAATCAGGAGTTGTTTCATTTTCCATTTATCTTATACTTACACCATATTATCATTACAAATGTATTTTGGCACCATTAGTCTTTTCATCGTTACATAATCAGTTGTTTGGATTATTATGATATTTGTGTGATATAATTTGAATCCCGGGAAGATTTTCAGTCAAAGAACTGATCTTCATCCTTTATGGGGTCACCCCGTTATCTCATTGTGGCTTCTTGTGATTTTTGTGTATTGGTGCTGCTTAATCGTTCATTATCTAACAAGAGATGGAGGATGATTGTACTTAAAAAATAGTATTATCGTCTGAAGAAACGCAGAGAATATCGGGACGAAACGTTGAAAACATGATTCAGTCGCAACATAATTTACAATACAATTCCCTGAGTCAATTGATTCGCTAATGAGGATAGATTGGATGTTCCGAGCATCATAAATTGATTCCGTGCAACTTCGAGTGCACGTATATTCCATACAATGAATCGATATAGAATTGAAGTTATATTATTGAAACCACACTCATGTCGGGGCGTTTCTATTGCATGGATAACAGAGAGAATTGAAATGAAAATCGGCTAAGTGACGGTGCGAACAGAAATTATTAGTGGTGAGTGATTGTTTCAGAGAGACAGAAGCAAGTAGCAGGTTCCGGTTCGGCACCTGTCACCCCTCAGAGCATCAACCCACCTTCTGCTGTTCCTCCCAGCATCTCCAGGAACCCTCTAAGAGGATCCAAATGTAACTGCTTCAATTCGTGAATACCTTTCATACCGTGAATTATCGTTCATGCAGTCAAATGGAATTGCTGCAACCTCAATCACACTTTTCGCAGATGATTAACGTGTTTATTGAGTTAATCTAACTATTTTTCCTCAATCAGTATGATGACGATAACTGATGAATTAGAGCGGCTGCAGCCATTCCACAATATTGCTAGATCAATAGCATTGTTGTCATTTCACATGATTGTCTGGATGAGCGACGATGTCAAAATTTGAATTGCTAATTGAAAATGTATTGAGATTTCAAATGAGCTCGATCTTGTTCGTAACAATATTTCCTTCGAATATTGCCCTACAATTACTTTTTTCTTCCACTGTATCACGACGAACTCGATGACCTTCCTTTTAACGAATCGGAATATAGATAATCGGTGATGTGTCTCTTTCTTTATCTGTTCCTTGCTTCAATTACTCGGGTTAGGGACCCGTGACTACGTACGGCTTCCTCCACTCTAAAAATGCTATG
This sequence comes from Meteorus sp. PSUC_FEM 10030008, assembly GCA_018881525.1. NCBI lineage: Eukaryota > Metazoa > Arthropoda > Insecta > Hymenoptera > Braconidae > Meteorus > Meteorus sp. PSUC_FEM 10030008. The sequence continues at coordinate 20,541 of JABMBR010004416.1, forward strand.
TAGATTCACCAGTTACTGACTGCGTTGTCAGGCATACAACTAAACATAAATTTTTGGCACATGTGGCATCTGCATAGAACTAGATGGTGAATTAACTAAATTCACGTCACCTCACTACATATTTCTCACTAAGACGAACACTTCAGTAGATTGCTATTCATATTCAGCTCAATCTTACATGTACATGTGATCCTTTATCTAAAACGCGATTGGAAATCAATCAATACATTGCTGTTTCCTCACCTCTAAATTGTTTTTCTAACAACAATTCTGGCAGTATACAGATACCAGAATATTTCTTATCGATATATATATAGATAAAAATGGAAAATAATCATTCAACATTTGCTTCTTCGTTAAATATTGAGAATTTGGTCTTTTTCTTACGGTTTCATTCATGTGTTCATTATCTTTTTTTCAAAAACTTATATAATAGTTCACGTACGTGAATGTTATTGTACCTGTGTTTAATAGAAAATTGCTAATTGACATGGTTTTTGTACGATACATATCATCATATTGTGCACGAAGAGATAAGACTCGAGTGAGGAGAAATTGTTTGCGATTTTTCTCTCACTCTATCGAGTCTTCATACACCAATTGTCTGCACTATGAATAATAATTGAATGCATCATGTTGGTATCTGAAACAATGATGAATGATGGGAAGTTTGAATTCATATATACATTTATGTTACGTGTAAGACGGGAGATGGACTTGAATAGAATGATGAGAGCAAGGGGCGGCTACCGTCGGGGGTACCTCAGGTGAGCCGTCATTTTACAAATATTCCGATGTTAATGCATGGGAATTATTATTTTTCATTTGTCCTAATACTCCAATCATGAATAAGTTCCATTCTTTTTCTCATGAAGTGGCCCTTCCCTGCAATAAATCGCATTATGTTCTTGGTCATATACAATTTTCGCTCTTTTTTATTATAGAACTATTCGACGTGAATTTTGATAGTAAACAGTTATTGCATTGCATATATCATTTGCAGATGCCGATTTGGTTACCCGTTTTTTCTCTATGTGGAACAGCCCAAACATTGTTCTATACGTGAAACATTTCTGTATACTTCCCGCATGCATAGTAATTCAATGAGAATTCACTCCTTCTCAATCAACATTTTTCAATACTGCAGTTATAGTGATTCAACGGATGAATTGGCCAATTGCGAATTTGTTAGAAAAACAATTTATCAAAAATCATTTTTTAGCCACTGATGACTTTTAGAGAATGGTGATGGTTGCTATGGGATAATTAAAAATGTCTATTTTTTTTCTGCAACTACTTCTTGCAAATGTACGTCAAATGCGTTATAGAAAGTTCTACCGCTGGAGTCCATGTGTTCCCTTAATCTTTCTTCATTTTTATTATCCTTCTCTGAATAGTGGAGTTTGTAAGAAGTATCACATTAATATTTACAATATTTATAGTTATATCTAGTGGATGCTGTAAATGTGTTTTTTGCAAGTAGCAGTAAGAGGAATGAGCATTTGAGATTGTATTAGATCCAGTGATTTGTAAGAGCGATATGTAGATAAATTGTTTATTCAATCAATGATAATTGGTACCCATCGTTTTCCCGGGGAAACTTGCATCGCAATCAATAACAACTTCCATAATACTTTACATTTCTATTTAATCCTAACAATAACCCTTTTTTTCTCGTCCCATAAGTTTCATACGCAATTATATGAATTAATAAAAAAGTATCTCGTGCTATCAACAGGGTTTCTTCGTAGTAGGCGTGAAAAGCGGAAAGAGAAAAAGGCGAAGAAGAAGAAGGATTCGATGGACACAGTCAGCAACAAGGAAGAAAAGTCGGACCTGTCAGTATTTGCATAATCAGCAGACCCAGTGCAATCGTATTGTAACAGAAACATCATTTGAATATTATTAGCAATGTCACAATTCGCATAATTTATCTGGAAAAGATTATGGAAATTCATTCGGAAAAGTTATGACAGCAGTAAATGTGGTCGAAACTGCACTGGGCTTGCTGAAATTTACTGCATGAGTAGAATATTCATGGAATTTCGTTTGTTTTTCCCTTTTTCTTTCAACGATTTCCATTTAGAGAGGAGAAAGATGAAGGCCGCAAATCCGAAACGCCAACACCAGAAGTCGATGAGGATGGTTTTTGCATCAGACCGAAACCTGATCCGTGGGAAAACGAAAAAGGTTTCTACTCAAGCTCTGATACTGAATCTGAAGATGAGCGTGAACGAAAAATTCGTGTTGAAATTAAACCTTTGAGCAATGGGAATGCACCGATGAGTGCAAGTGTTGATGAACTCAGGGCGACAGTCGAAAATCTTTCTCTATCACCAGCACCAGTCGTAAGTGGCCTGTTGTATAACTGATACTAGAAATTAATTGAATCAGGAAATAACCCATTCTTCGCATAACTCGTGTAGGGTCGCAGGGGATCAAACACAGACTCGGATCATCACATGAAGAGGTCTCAATCCGTCTCACAGCAATTAGGAGGCAAGCCTAGTTCCGATTTGCTTGGACTAAATCTTTTTAATCCCAGCAGTACACCATCCAGTGCATCAACACCCACTGCGAGTCATCCATACGCTCCATTGCAAAGCCCACCGCCATTATCAACGTCGCCAGTCCAACAGAGAGTTCCACCGCAGTCTGCACCTGCAACTCAGTCTCATACACGTTTCCCAGGTACCAATTCATGGCAATTCAATGGAGAAAATATGAAAAATGGATAAATTAATAGATCAATAAAAAGTCTAATCATTTTGATAAATTGGATACATTTTCTGCAGAGGGGGATTTATTCTCGGAAGTCGGTGATATAACGCCAGCATTGCCACCTAAACAATCAGCCTCTTCGACACCAACAGGATCAATAGCCATTCCCAGACCACCATCGCGTCGTAGTGAGAGTGCACCTCGTGGTCGGATGTCTCCAGCAACAATATCACGAGCTGATAGTGTGGCAAGTCTTGAATTCCGAACTGCAGGTGTTGGTGTTGGATCATCACGGGGCCCATCACCATTGACAATCGGCCTCGCTGATACAATTCCACTAGCTGTTGCCTTTCACGAAATTATCCATTCTTATTTCCGTGGAACGGATGAAACACGCTGTCAGGTGAAACTTAGTGGAGATATGATGTTATCATTTCCTGCGGGGATAGTAGCAGTGCTTGCAAATAATCCAAGTCCAGCAAAACTCACATTCCGGATTAAAAACAGCTGCCGCCTCGAACGACTGCTGCCGAATAGTCAACTGATCAACATGTAAATTCTTCATTTCTCAACTACATGATAAATTGCTCGGATACATGAAATTCATTTTATTCTTCTTCTTGTTATAGGGATGCAACACAAACGACGACAGAGAGTACAATATACGAGTTTAATATGAGTGCCTTAACCACTTTATTACGCCGTCAGGCCGAGCAAAACCCCTCTGCATCTTATTTCAATGTCGACATTCTCAAGTACCAAATTAAAAATAAAGAAGGGGCAGGTTCTTGCCCATTCCAACTTGTTGCATACTGGAAATGTGAATCGACTCACACAGATTTAAAAGTAAGCATTTTATTTCCATTGTATATTATTTTTCTTGCAATTTGCTAACCAATGTGTAATTACTCCCGTTATTATCTTCAAAGATCGATTACAAGTACAATAGTCGGGCAATGGCATCACCGAGTCCTCTATTGAATCTACATGTGGCCGCGCCAATTGATGGTGGCTTTAGAAGTCTCCACAGCAAACCATCAGCTCAATGGTTGCCTGAAACCAACCGTCTATTATGGAAATTCACAGAATTATCACAACACAGTGATAGTAGTGGTGTTGGTTCATTGAAAGCACGCGTAGAACTTGACCGCGGGCCAGGATCGCAAGGAACCATATTCACTCAGTTCAATTGCGAAGGAACAACATTATCCGGTGTCGAGTTCGAACTTGTCGGTTCTGGATACAGATTGAGTCTTGTCAAACGTCGATTTGTGTCTGGTAAGACTCTTATCCGCTTCTTGTTTGATATTTACTGTGCATTTGGCATTTCAAAAATGTTTCTTTGAATTGTACTATAGGGAAGTACATTTGTGATGGCGACTCAGATCCAAGAACTCGCTACGCTGCCCCACCATCAACTGTTGATTGACATTTACCCGATTGGGCACCGAGGTGGGATAGTTTACCGGCGTGATGACCTTAAAATCCTCCTGTTCACTCACTGCCGATTCAATTTTTATTGGCGTCTGCCAGGAATTGATGATTAATCACGGCTTTTGGATACCAAAGACAGAATTGTGGGCCATTATTGTATCCAACGTTTGTATCCAAATTATGACAACAGTCTAGGTTGCTTCATGGTATCTTGCGGATTCTTTAAGGCACATGTTTTCGTTATCGTATTGCTAATTCTTTCCGTTCCATCTACTGTCAAGCAAAATTAAAATATGATGTGGAAAATCTGAGAGCTCCAAGAGTATCGGTTTCGAGGGCTCATAATTATAATAAGTTTCAGCACCATGAGTGTTAACTGGTTTATTGTAAATACCTCCATTCTGAAAAGAACTCGATTATTTATCAAGTATGTTCGGTGGTTCAAGAAAAGATGTGGTATCCTTGAATATATTCGACGAAACGATAATCTAAGTGTTGCATGTATGTGAGTTGGAATTACGTGATTTTGGAATCGTGAAAATTCGTTTTTCCGCTCGCCGGGCGAAAAACGTCACTTTTCGTCCCGCTGCGCTGAACGAAATTTCTGTTTTTCGCCTTCGGTGAGCGGAAAAATAGTATACGCACCTCGGGAAGTAAAAAAGAAAGCCTTCGATCACATGTTTGTCGACCTCGGCTTCGCCTCGGACGACAATTTACATGTGATCTCAGACATTTCTTACTTTACCTCCCTAGGTGGGAAATATACTATT
>JABMBR010004417.1:0-82323 GCA_018881525.1 Meteorus sp. PSUC_FEM 10030008
TTTTTTTTTTTTTTTATTGTAAGTTCATTCGGACAGCAGCGGTAGAAAAAGTTTTTTCATTTATATTCTGATAAAATGGCGAACAAAATTTTGGGCCACATTTTTTTCGTTTTAGGATTAACATCGATTGCGAATTTTTCATTTGGATTTTCTAGTCATTTTTTGGGAAGCATTTGTGCTTTTGAACGGTGATAAAATTAAGTATTTTTTTTTTGCGTATGTTTGATTTCATGTCTCACCAGTATTGAAAGGGAACAAATAGTTTTATGCGTTGTGCTCTGTCCGGACAAAGAAAAATGAACATTAACATAAAATAAAGCTTAGCTTTCATTCCGTCATTTTGTATTCGGGCGTATTTAACCATGAGAGGATTGGATAAATAGCAAATTCAACACGTATCACCCTCAATTCCTCATGTATTATTTTCCAGTGGTCCTCACCCCATTATCAAATTATACGTGAAATTGCAAAGCTTCATACAAATTTTCAGCCGTTTTAGCTATTGTTGAACCTAACCGAAACAACATGAGACCGAATAAAAATGTTCGGTTTGTAAATAGCCGAAAAGGTTAGTTTAAGTCAAAAAGAAAAAAAAAGGAAAAAAAAAATTGAAAAAATTAAAAAAAAGTTGAATGAATCCCCACTCATTTCCGCTTCAAAGTTAATCACAGTATAGTTAAGTATTCCCAAAACAAAACTCGTATTTATTCACTTATCATGGCATAATGAGATGCATTGAATATGCATATGAAAAAATTATTGAATTAAGGTGAAATTGTCGAAGCGTGGCGAAAAAAAAAGTATTATCGACTTGGTTGATACTTGATCGTACTATTTAGATATGTAAGTTTATGATTAATCTAGAATGACTGAACTTGTGTACGATGTGAGTTTGATGAAAAAGAAATTGGATTGTGTTAACGTATCACTATCACGTAATTGTATGAGCATTTTTTACGCAAAAAATGCGACGTGAATTGTTGCGCGTAATACAATTAACAGCCGGGGCACAATTTCTGACCAGATAATTGGCGAGTTGAACCAGACAGTCAGTTTGAACGGCTAAAAAGAGAGAAAAAAAATTGTGGAACAACGCGAATTTCACGTGATGAGTTTTGAGAAAAAGGAAGATTGTAGATTTCGAGTTAACTTTTCGACTAAGACAAAAAAGATACGATTTGATGCAGTAGTGGGGCAAAAAGTATATTCGTTTGTTACAGAAAAAGAAAAAAACAAAAAAGAAGACAAAAAGGGGGTTCAAAATTGTATTGTGATATTAGCGGTGCCACGACAAAAAGAGAAGAAATACTTTTGAATTGCAGTGGAATGAAAAGTGCATTCCGCACAGCTGTCTTTTATCAAATAACACCATTCAAAAACATATTTTCGGGTTTGTCGTCATATTATCTGAACAGAATGAGCTTACATCAAAACCACAATATACAATTGCTAACAATTAATGGAAAAAAAATTTTATCCACAAACAAAACTTATAAGAACTGTACAAGAATACACTGATAAGATATTTCTACTTGAATGCCAATTGGTTTGCATTGCGTTTTTCTGATGTGGGGGAAAAATGTGTCGGATCCAAGCAAACATTCAAAAATCGCATGGGTTATTCAACAATAATCACCTTATACCAATTGAAAATGCAACAAGAAATAATCTTTATCGGTACAATATTATGTATTTTACACTTGTTAAAGTGATAAGCTTAACGAGCGTCTAGTAATTAGCAACATTTATTCTTAAGACATATAATTGATGCAATTGAATTTATATTCTTATTCAAGAGCTTTTATGTCATCGTCAAATCAATGTTATGTTGTCAAAAGTCACTAATCAATCGGCTCTCTTTGGGTACCACCAATGATCTCATAAAAAACCCTCATCACTGTTGCATTCATACTTCAATTGAGAAATAATTAGAATCATGATGAAAACTGATACAACGTATTGTTTCGAAAACGAGTCAACAGTTCATTCGTTATCTGCTCACTGTGACGTAATTGTGCGTGTACTTAAAAATAATGATTGCACTACTGGTCAGGTGAAAGAATGTTTTTTTAGAATCATTGTTTGATAAGCACACAGAGAGGGAGAGAGAGAGAGAGAAAGTGATTTTCTAAATTGAAATCAATATGTCTCTATCATTATTTCGTGATAGATTGAAACAATGTGAGAAGTGATCCATTGTGGACCAGTGACGAGGAATATGAATTAAAAAAGTAATTGAATTGAGCATACATTCAGCACATATACATCATAATTGATTAGACATGCGTAAATCTGTAACCGAGTGTGTTTTTCATTGACATTATTTAATCATTGCTTCGTTCATTCCCATTCATTGAATGAGTAAACATCGCGAACCCAAGCAGAGACATAAAAATTGGTAATTAAGAACGAACAAACGAATAAACACAATATCATCAGCATTAACAATATACTTATATTAGCAATCTTAGTCGGGGGAGCGTGCAAACAAATTTCCGACTTATCAACAAACGGAATATTTACATTTCCAATTGAATGAACAAAAGTAACAACATACAAACATAGAAAATACAAGCAAACCTGAAAGAAATGACAGATCCTCTACGTTGCTAATTAACAACGCAGGCAAAATTAATGGCATGTGGTATTTCGAATAATCATGACACAATAGATAATGTTTCTATATACGATTTAATTTTGATTTTATATAGCTACACATTTTCAATAATAAACAAACACCTTTTTGTCCGCTATATTGTGTGTACTTATGAAAGCCACGTTTCTCACATGATTATCTTTCTCCCAGTCGATCACTTTTTTCATTCTTCTGTGTCTTGCCCTGTTTCACATTATTCTTATTTTTATTCTCATTATCATTAAGATTATCAATTAAATTATTACTATTATTCACAGCATCATCATTATCATTGCCTTTTTTTCTCCATTTGTTGAATAAGAATATTATTATCTAATCATCTTTTGCTGAAGTTTTGTTGTTTTGTATTATGCGAATGGAATTACGTCGTGTGATCATAGATTTTCATATCGAGTGTCAAAAGTGTATAAGTGAGATGTGAGGTGGTGTCGGGGCTGTTGGGAAAAACAAGTAGAACCTTTATGTATACGTGTGTTGATGGAATCGATACAGCAATGAGTACACTCCGTGCAAACGCGTCAACATTTCATTTTGCGTTGGCGACAAAATCAACCACTGCAATGTGTAGGAGTTGTGTATGTAGAGCGCAATACGGATTCAAGTATTGAAAGTAAATACAGAGTTATGGACCAAGAAAATATTGGATATCGAATGCACACAATTGATTATATACAATGAAATTGAAGAACAAAAGGAATTATTCAATACTTCATGTCCATGTACTCTTGATATTTCATTTGTGTAGTTATGCCATTATTCAAACAGGAATCTCGATTGTTTCCAGTGTAGTTCTGACTGTGATCGATACCATTAATTAGAGAAAAGTTGGATAGGGCAAACTGATGTCGAGGAAATTCTACCGCGTGTAGAATTGAATTTCTCGAGATGGTTGTTTCCAACAAAGACATTACTATAGTGACTCAGAATATGAGAGAACAATTGAGCCGAATGGAATCAGATCATGGTTATTAGTGGTTCCTACCAATTTATTTCGCAAATTTGAAGAGATAAAATTGTTTTACGTGCGATAATTGGTAGTTTAGTTGGGAATTCTAGAATATTAGACTCTGTACTGAATTCTACTAGATGAGTAGAAAATTTCTTCTCAATGTCCCGAAAAATAATAGTCTGAATCCCGAGTTCAATAATTATTGCGTAAACGAAAATTCTCAGAACTCAGCTCATACGAATTTTTTTCAGATACGTATTGATATCAAAATTCTTTGTTGTTCATGCCCATTGGTGATGTGCGATTTTCGATTGGTTAGCACAATCTATCACAGCTAGGGACGTAGTCAGGAAAGAAGAAAAATTCTCTCGAAAAAATACGATATCGTTTATGAGGAGGTGTTTTATATGGGTCAATTTATCTTCATCCTCTCGGTTGGTTTCAATGATATCTCGGAATGGACAAATTTCCGTTTTTTGCCATTGTATTTTCGATACGTGCTCCCAATCTTCAAGTACTCCGATATCCTCAATCGAAATATTCCGTGACATTCTCGATATATTTGAGATATTCAGATAGCTATCCTGAAGTTTCTAGATTATCACAAAAAGTTACAAACAAAAGTAGATGTGAGAAATCGTTTGACCGGGATCGTATACAGATAATTATTTTCAAACATCAGATCAAAATTCTTGACAATTGTGTAGGATATTGAGCTAAGATGAATTGAATTGCAGATTCATGAATCATTCGAGATGAATCATTTATACTGTTTGATTTTATATCTGATTTTCATTGTGGCAACCAAGCCGCAACAATTATCCGCTATAATGGATGTCCCCACCGCATGAGAGAAAATTTATTAAAATTCCCCAATCCTAAATGCGTTAAGTATAAAATGTGATTATGCAATCGAAATTGCCAACTTTGTTGTCCTTATAGAGGTATATCTGTATGCAATACCTGATACAATTGTAGGTTTTAGTAGTCACGAGTTGCATTTGTATGAGCAAGAAATATATTGGACGAAATAACATTGAAGTGAAGTGGGTGTTATAAAATGCCTCGTTGAATCGCTTCAATAGAAAGACGTTAAATTCCAAATATCCATTCAACTGGTTCTGTTGTTTATATTCTCGTGAAATCCGACAATAGCAATCGAAATGGTGGTGGGCTGTATACGAAACCTGAATGAGAATTAAACAAAAGATATTGGCAGCTCTGTGAGTTATTATAGGAGATATTCATACAGCGAATATGCGAAAATCCCGATGATACAACATGTGTTCATGCAGCATATTTGTTGGCATTTATTTTGAAATTAATGATATCATCTCTGTTTTTCTCAAAGTCTAATCAATTGGGATTGATGTAGGTACAGTTGCGAAGTGCGAATGAAATCAATACAAATTGTTCCAATACGAAATGTCCTCGTCATATTTCGAGAGGTACATTAACTCAACCACAAACTAGAATTGGAAGACGAGGCATATTTCACCTCAGGATATTCTGTCGGCATTTTTCATTCTCCGATAAAAGATGATTAACTTCCTCATCCGAAGCTATAAAAAGAAAAAAATCCTCAATCACTGACATGGACGCGCGTAAGGAAGTTAATACAGTTTTATATCGAAGTTCTTCGCTGAACTGAAGACTAGTGACGCCATGCGGCTGATACAAACACTCGCTCTATTAGCCTCTAGCTTCTAGTATAGACGTGAATACGAAATAAAAATACATTGTTGCAAACTTTCGCCATACTGCAGATTTCACTGCTAATAATATAACTACGTTAACGAGTTCATTAATAATTGAGCAGTAATTTTGATTGTATTCGTTGACAAGCTCACTTAGAACAACAGGAAACCTTGTGGTTATGTATGTAATTCACTCTGGTACAACATGAATGCTTGTGAACAATTCAATTCCCGAATTGTGTTTTCCAGTAACTGGTCATGTTGGAATATTCAGATCTAAATCTCATTATGAGACTCTCATATTTGAGTGGACAATTCTATATTACAAAGAGTTTGAAACTCCGTATGTTGGTTCTGATGATGACATTGAGGAGAGATATTTTGTTGTTTCTCACAAAAAAAAATATCAATAAGGTATCGATATCCTCAGGGTCTCTATATGACAAGTTTTGTTCGGAGGTAAATCTATATATGAAGTAGCAAGTTGATCCATACATTTGGGGACATGCATGTGTCATATAGAAAAATTTTTCTTTTGTCTTCCTGTCATCTTTATTTCGGACGTTCGTTTGTTGTCATCCTATGTTTTGCCTTTCTTGAACACATACGACATTTAGATTGACAATAGCTTGATGTGATGCCGAAGGGCAGTCAACGGATAGTCTTTCCTTGATGTACCAAATGTAAAAAGAGATGAATGGTTCAACTGTGATGTCAATGTTTCATAAAAAGCCTGAAACGTATCAGTTCAATTTATGAGAGAAACAGATAAATCACACATTCTTGAGAAGAGTATTAATTGGGATGTGTCGCAGTTAATAACTGTTCACTTCTATGTATTTTCAGGATTCTTGTCAGCATCATAAATCTATGCAGGCAGGATCGAAAGAGAGAACGTATTCAGAAATAACGAATGGATATGGATGTGCACGATGAAATTGTTGAGTTCATAGTTTCCTGGCGAATAGTTGTGAAGATACATACTTATGATTCATTCCGCAACAGAAAGTGAGAGTGGTATTGATTTTTTCGGATTAACAGAATGCCAGTAGTATGAGATAAAAGTTGTGGGTTCAGGTTACAATGATGAATTGAAAGTAAACGTCGATGCTGGACATTGGTGGATAAATTGGCATCGAGACATTTTTATCCGATTAGTCACTTCAGTAAAAAAAATATACTTAAAATCTAGTCAATTGAATTTAAAAATTTTCAGAGATGTATACTCATAAAGTTTCTACTTGAGGGAAAAGATACATTTTGATGTAGAAATTTCATCAATCTTATTTTCAATTCAAGATTCAATTGTTCCTCCTGAGACTGCGTGAATATTCTGTTATTCCTCTGAACTTCAATGAAAATATTTTTTTTCCCTCTAATGTAAATAATGGTATTATTATGGTCTTGTCTTCTATCATGGTCGTGTAGGGAGTTGCCTACTGCAAGCGTACTGGAGTCTCTTTTGTTGGTCTAGACCACAGAAGAAATGTTTTTTTATGGTTAGGGACGTTATAAATTTCCGAAGGAGTCCAAAAGGGTAGAAAACAGATATACGAGTATTATGATCTTTTGTAGGAATAATTGGCTTCCAAACCACATCTTCTCGCTATTGTTCTCGTGGAAGAATGCGTTGCCAACAGACAATTACGAAATTAAATGTTGATATACCAGGTTCCTCTACAAATAATTCATGTGCCAGATTCTATCTCAATCTATTCACAAATTTTCAACTATCATAAGTGCTAATCTAAAACCTTTTTCTTTTTAATTGATGCATGTGTAGTGTGAGTTAATAGAGACTCATAGGGGTAGTGTGTTCACCTTAATGAGCTGCGAGTCAAGAAATATCACGTACTTTATTGTCGAATTTAGATAAAATTTCCTCTGGATGGTAGCTTAAGGTGTTATGAAAGAAAATACATTTTTGTTTGATTTCTGCAGAGCTATCCACGATTCAATTACCAATGATATTCGAACACGTCTTTCTAAAAGCTAGTACGATTCCTTGAGCAATTCCATAACAGTCGTTTCAGGCTTCAAACATGTGTAATATATAAAACCTCATTTGCATGGAAATGTGAGGAAACGCTTCATATTTTCGTCCCATGACACTAATCGCCTTTTCATTTTTCTGTAGATATCACAATGATAATCCTAACATTTTCCATTGTAGCAGATTCGTATCCAATACTTCCTTTTAGAACCATCATATGATTGTGTTGATATTGAAGTGGATCCAGCAACGTGATTAGAGAAGTAATGTTGGACCACAGAGATAAATTCTTCATGTCCTCAAATGTTTGAATGAATCTCAAATGGCTCTACAAAGGAGAATTGTTAACTCGTTGCAAGTATTTCGCTCTTGTTCAAGACTCAAACATTATGCTGAGTTTCCTACCGGCATTTGCAATCATCGCTTTTTCATCCAAACTCACAAAGATAACGTATGTTAACAATGACGAAAATTGTGGATTCATGCACGGTTAAATCGTATCCATAATTCGAACAAAATCTCGCGTTTCCAGACACAATTTCCCAACTCTTGAAGCAATTTGGAAGGTTCTCTGAATCTTTCGACTGACAAAAGTAGAATACAATTCTCATGTATATATATTCTATTTATTGTGGAGATGGAAGGGAAGTGTTTCGATTTTCGCTTGCAGACTACATTTAATTATTCACTTTTCCCTGTGAATGTATTCTCTTGCAGTAGATTTTCGTCAAATTGCAAGTAGTCATTTGTATTTAGGTGTCAATATCATCGATGATAGCGTCGGACTGCTTTTCTGCCAATTCCACGCATTTCTTGATGAAAAAATGTGGATTTCTTATATTTCAGCATAATTAATTGGGACAAAACTTGCGAGGAATTTTTCACAGATTTTTCATACGTAACAATGCGTCTCCAACTGTCTTAATCTTAGGCAGCTTTCCTTTTCAAAGTTTCAAACATTCATAATTTATGAGCTCACATAACTCGCAGGTCATACGCCAATGTATTGATATTTCATCAGATTATCCGAGTTCATTCTCACATGGTAGCCTTAGGCCTTATATAATGTTTCAGAAATAACCCAAAACAATATTGATGTCGAGTGGCAAATATACGTGTCAGAAAAAGGTAGCAAGTGTAAGTGTTATCTTGGGTATACCGAATTCTACTTACAATTTCGGTTCACGAAAGGATAGACAAATCAGCCGGATGAAAGATTAAACTCTAATATGAATGTGCAAAACATTGAAATATCGCGACGATTTTTCCATCCGTGAGGATGTCTCGTGAATTTTACTAATTAAATAGAAAACTTGCATATAGTTTGTGAACTCTCACGTCGCTAGGTTTTAATTTGAGTCTCTTCGAAAGAAGTGGGTAACTGAACTTATAGATGGCCCATACATCTCATAGGTCGTCGTAACTATCAAAGAGGTCACGTGGGATAGTAAACACCCCAAGTTCTCAGCCATGACTCTTTTCCGATATTGCTTCTTCGTGTCACTTGTTATTGTCCTCTTCTCTCATATTTTTTTGTGTCTTTATTCTCTGCCTTCTTAGCGCTTCTCTTTGTTTCGGGTAATCAATTCAGTCTAACACATTTGGATTTGGAATTAAGGAGAATGTTATTAGACTTATATAGTGAGATCGGAATGAACACAGGTCATGCTATGAGAATAGATTATCATGCCGCGTAATAAGATGTTGACTTTATAACGAGAAATAGCGGGGTATAAGTGACGAGAGAGTGATGTATCCGATTAAGATTGGAAAAAAAAGTCAACGAATGCACACAAACTAACGAGATGGATGACGCATGATGTCAAAACGGAATATTGAACGAAAGCTGAAGTGATAGTGGGGATGAGTAGAGAAAAAAGAGCTTTGATCAAGACGATTAGAGACTCCCAATCGCTCTCTATCTCGTCAGATGCTTTTTGATGACTTTTCTTTTCTTATTTGTTGCATCTATCCTCTCATTCTATGCCATGGTCTAATTTCATCAACCAGGACGTTGTTGTTTAATTAAAACAATGTTGAAGGTCGAAGACAGTATACATGAATATGTTATTTATCCATTCTCGTTGTTCTATTCTTGTTTCGCTTTCGATTTATATCTCATCCCAGTTGGTTCCAGATGAAAATCTGTTTTATAGCTACTTGTATATTACTGAATACTTCTCGTTCTATTTATGGATGAAGAATACATAATGCCCGCGGTTCTCGTGTTTATATGCAAAAGTTTAGATGAGCTTCGCTTCGGAAATTTTTATTACTTCAAACAATGGAATAATATTAATCATTCCATGGATTTATATCTGATGTGCTTATCTTGTTCGCATTCATCTTTTTGATGTAGGTGAAAAAACGAATGAAAGTCTGGATAGGAATTTTCGTGGTTCAACTCTCAGACGGATACCAGAAATTTTCATATTCATGTCGAGTGAATAGTCAATATTTATTGGATTTTTACTATCGTGAACTTTTCATGCGGTTCGATTTAACTCATTTCCTTCTCATTTCTCTTTCTTCTCGTTTGCACATCTCATTCGATTCGACTCATGACTCTATATATGAAGTGCAATAGTCGAAGTTATCAGCTGGAAATATTCACGGTAGTTTGGGTAGTTTGAGGAGTTGAATTCCAATGAAGGCCAGAAATTAAGAATTAGCTATTTGGTCTTATGTAATTCTACCGTAGCACTGTTTGGAAACAGTTCATTCCAACTGAAGAAAGTTTGATGAGTTCAGTTTATGAGCACAGTTCTTCTTGTTCAATAAATCTGTTGGACATGAAAAATAAACTTTCTCGTCTTCTCTCAATTTAAGATATCGAGAATCTGGTTAGAGAGTTTACATTTCAATAGTCGAAGTAGTACAGTTTCTCTATTCAAACGTTCTCGGCTATGATGATTGAAATTTTCATCATCATTCGATTCATTAATCATCATGTTGATTTCTCCTGTGATTCTTCCGATGAAGAAAAAAATTACAAATAATTTTTTATACTTTCCGCAATAGAGACATCGACGACGAAAAATGCGATTCGAATATCTGGACATAGGGTGGGATGAGTTGGAAGACAATATGATAATTCCGAGAATGAGTTCGACACTCCATATATTGAATTATTTCTATCGTCCAGGACTTCGTGGGATAAAAGATAATTCCAACGGAGATGATTTCATAGGAAATGCACGGAATTGAACTCTTCGAAATTCGGTCGATACGTCAATCGACGAAATAGTTGAATAAAAATGTACACAATTTCATTCCAATCGATTTGCATGAAATTAAAAAAGTTTCCTCTCTTCTGAAGATAATGTAAACCCGTCTGATCCCTCCAACATGAACGAGATTTAATTGAATACTTGAGGAAGATTCAATAGCTTCGTATTCGTTATTTCGATTCGATGAAACTATTGAATTGCTCGAGTATGGTACAAAAGTTATTTTGAATAACAATTATGATCCCAATGATGTTCGAAGAAACTTTTCCGTCTCAATGCGATGATAATATTCGATTTCAATTGTCCACGGTAGATATTCTGCTTGCAAAAATAGTTTGAAATTCATTTCATGTGCTAGATTCAATTCATTGATAATTCGAAAAAGTTGTAGAATTACCAACTATATTTATGAGCTTGCCAGACTATGATATTTTTCATTAGTAAAGTTAGTCGTCGAATACCACGTCACTTATACAATATTGTTATACAAATTCCGAGTACACTACCAAGAACGTTCACATGTGGGTGTGAATCATTTGCTCTGGATTACGACGCCATTTCATTCATATTTTATGGACAATTCTCATTCATAGTGGTGCTGATGAATAAAGAGAATAAATTACATTCCATATTGCATGAAAGACTAAAATATCATGTTTTCATAATTTCACATGTTCATTTTATTTTCTTTGCTCTCTTATTTTCTCTTTTTTTTTTTCCTTTTTTTTTCTCATTATTATTCGGTAGGACGACGAGTACGGCGTGGCAGACCTCGACTTGGCACCAGAGGCGGTAGGCACTTGGCCTCAATTCACGGCAATTCCCCATCGAGAAATGATTGGTTACCGGGCCCTCTGGATATGAGCACGACACCACCAACCATGCCGGCATTACGTGGATTTGAAGAATCATCATCGGATGGTGTGGTAAGTTATGAATCGAGTCACGATTTAATTTTGGACAATACATGAGGAAAAAACATTGAAGCAATATGAGAGAGATATTTCGAATGTTTCCATCCAGTTGTAACCAAAATTGTTGCGAATTTCTTTCGTGATATTTTGGTTTCGTTTCACATGTGTGATTGAACACAAAATCGACAAACTCATCGTGGAGCAGAAAAAGTGAACGTAAGCTTAGGATCAATGAGGAAAAAATATTTCTTTATGGAATAAACGATCCATATTGGAATGTGTGATAGACGGGTGCGCTCTTTCGTCGGAAAGTTCAAAACGTGCATGCGAGGGCATTTCGTGATGTCGCTACGTTGGAAAATCCTAAGAGGAACATCAACATGCTTGTCATCGCACGATCCAAATCTTCTACCATTTCACAACAACCTCCACTGTACTTTTGATTGCCTCACCTTTATTCTTATCATTTCTCCTTCCGTAGATGTATTCATGTCCTTTATGCGAAGGGATTTCGTAGCTATCTTCTTACCAAATCCTTGTACCTCGTGAGAGCTATCATTTATTATAATATCTTTTTTTATACTTCACACGAAGCTTTCAACGCTGTTTGGATTAAAATTCCTCCCGGCTTTGTATACTCAGTTACGAATAAGGAAAGGGTATTATTCTCATTAAATAATTTTTAGAAGTGGGATTGAAGCGATTCCGATGCGATTCTAAAGTTCAGTTCAATCATTGTTCTGCGATTCATAAATATGAAAATATATCATGACGCCTGCATACTGCGATTAAAATTTCTAGTGTGTCGACGAAAACTCAATTTTAACTAATTCTCGCAACATTTTCAATGAGTTTCATCTAGTTACTCTGACACATTCATTGCTTCAAGTGTGTCACGTTTCTAGGGATGTACATCCTCCAGAGTAAACTTCTTTTATGGAGTCGAAATGGTGACTGTTTTCACTGCAAATAACTCGAGTTGTTTGTGAGATGCATGAGCATGAACTCAACGTAATCTTTTCGACTGTCGTATCATTCCGTGCCTAGTATGAAAAAATTTCGAACTTCATTTTGATGTACAGTTTGATCTTGACTGTTTTCACCCAAATGATAAAAAACGCGTTGTCGAAATTTATAGACGTGTCAATAAAAACGGGAATACTCATCACTTCATGTACATGATCACTCGCTTGGTTAGAACACAGATACAGCAGAAACACATGGTTGGAATGGCTATTGTGTGAGCAAAATTTGAAAAATTGATGAATTCGAACACTTTTCAATACAAAGTTCCTTCCAGTTGAGGTTACGTGAGGTTATATTCACCTGTTTCATTTTATCCTATTCGCGAAACAAAACACCGTCGACCACCAAATTGTAGACCATCGATTACAACGATTCGTCAATATTAACTGAATAATGCAATTCAATTAGACGCCTCACCTAATCATCCTATTGAAATACCGTTATTGAATTGGAGGTAAATACTCTAATTGAAAATTAAACGCATTTGAATTTACAGTTTAAAAACCGATCTGATATACATAAGTCAATGTAAATTTCAATTTTCAAGTAACACTATGGAGTGGAATATTCCCCTTTTACTTTTTTTTTTATTTGAACGATTGCGTAGAATGTAGGTCGAATGGAGTACATCCAAATAGGCTTACTTATTCCATAAAAATCATCGATTGCTCGTTTAATCCCCCACCCGTTCACACCTCTAGAAAAATTCCCTTGCCCATATTTTTCTTACCACGAGTGTTTCACATCAGCTATGTACAATAACTCTAGTGACACTCGAAATTAGCCGGTAGAGACATTTTCAGTGTTTGAGACAGTGGAATAACTCGATAAATAAAATTCTCTGGGCTTTGAATATTGCCGACGATGATTGATGTGGTCATTAAAAAAGTTCCAAGTATAGCTACGGTTATCGCTATGCAAATGGTACCATTCCACATCGGTCACATCCTCTTCTATTGTTAGAGGAGTTTCATGTTGAATAGGAATGAAGAAATTTCACGCAACATCAAGATTTTATGGTATAATCCTTTCCCGTCCGATGTTTCATCATTCAAGAGTTGGTGCTGGTAACTTTCATGAGTCTGAGAGAGATGAGATTGCATATGAGTGAGGTAATATTTGATCCAGGTGGATATGTAATCGATGTTTCAGAAAAGATATATAAACGGAGAGTGAAATATGATGTCAGACGTATAGTTATAGGTTTTGGAGCTTCCAACGATGGATGTTTCATGTGGGTGGTTACGTCTGGCAATAGAAAATATATATGTACACGGTCATGGAGATAAAAGTTCAGGATATATGAATGATTTTATTGTTGCACAGGTGCACTTGGGGGAAGGAATAGCAGTTTGTGAAGAACAATTGAGAGCAGTGAAATGGAGTGACTATCGGAAACTAACCCGAGGACTTGCAGCAATTCTGTTCAGCCCTACTGAGCTAGCCACGTGTTCTGTCACTGGCCAGAGATGGAGTCGAGCTGGTACAGCAACTGAAAGACCTGTGAAGCCTGCACTCGATCGTGCAAAAGTCCAGGCCATAATATGTAAGCACGAGTATAGCATACAAATATTTATGTTGTAACGAGAAACTAGGTAGTCTCCATAGAGTGACGTGAGCTTCAGTTCCGGGATCAATTTTATGTGGCTCCAATGATGTTGTTAATTGGATATATCCAAGTTAGTTTGACAGGAAAAAATACTTAAATAACAACTTTATTTGGCTTGGTCGAGAGGTATGAGAATATATAGCACGTATCACCAAGCAAATAGACTTTTCCGCATTAAGCAGTGAATGCCATCCATCTCCCAAGAGATCTGTTATATGTATTCGATGTAATGGTATCATGATGTGAACTTCGCAGACTTGGTAATATGGAACAACGCTCGCAAAATTATATTTATGAGTAGATATAGTGAGGGATATTTATTGACATCAATATCTTCATACATGTTAGCTATCAATAATTGTTCTGATCGCACCAGGAGAAATTCATTTGAAACATACAATTCAATGTTGGAAATCAGTTCATCAGTGTATTTTTAAGTTCGTGATTCTCAAGTTGCATTTTTAAATCCATTGAATCATAAGCCATAAATTCCTCTTCAATGTACAGAAAGAATGTTTGTTTCGCGTAATTTCCGATCTTTCACGATTTTTTGTGAACCACTCACAAATGTTCTTTTTTTCTTATTCCTTCATATCGTCTATTGAGATTGTAAATGCTCTATTCCCCACGAAGGATTGATATTCTCTTTCAGTTTTTGCTTGAGGTATAAGTATAGAATAAATTCAACACAAAACAATTTCAACCAAGCATAATCATTCACAAGTAGGGGAGCTGCGAGAATCAACGCAAAACAGATGATTGTGTTTTGTTCAATTTTCGGCACAGTAGCTGAGTTCACATAACCCTGAGACTTGGGTTTATTTTTTCCGTTGGTTTCGATGCCCCATCTGTTGACTTTGTGCTAAGGTTGTTGATGAGTTTTTTGTTCTCGGTCTTTCTATGGATTGACCTACAAAAGTCCAATTGTGGATTCTTAGATTCTTCGTATTCTTTACGAAAATGACTGTATTCGAAAAATGTATACAAATTGGAATAACTTGGAAGATAAGACTCACGAAGTTATTGGATTAGCTCGTTTTCAAATGGAAATTGTTAGAGTTCAATGATAGAGAAACCAACCTATAAGTCCATCGATATTTTCTTCCACACGGCACGACAATATAATATGATTTTCCGAATCGTAACACATGTCAAACTTCTATGATATGTGCTGACCCTATTCTTTGCAATAAATCCTAAAATTTATTCCTATATTGACTTTACCAATTTCAATATTTTTTCTGAACCATTCATTTCACTTTGTTTGCAGAGTTATACAACAAAATTTCAATGTTCGAGTTGTGACTCTGATTTTCATTTTCCCATTGTATAAATAACATCGAGATGGAATAAATTGATGCAATTACTCTTGCGTGATTCAGCTAGAGTTCTTTTATCATTTGTTTGAAAAATTATTAGCCAACATGCGAGAACATTTAGTGCTGGATTTAACATCATCGTCGACTACACGTATAGGAGTACAGGTTGTGAGCACCATTTCACAGGCGAAAGGTCAATATTAAGTATATAATGCTGGGTAACTTACATGAAAAAGTAGCGTGCAATTCTTGATATGGCACATAGCGGATTATTCATAATAGTAATTAGAATCGACCGCACTCAAGCTTTCTCATTATGCAATAAATGTTTTTATCTTATGAGTGGTTTCACAGTTGTGTGCTTCTTGGGTGATATTAGCAGTTGCGATTCATTTCCCAGGAGATTCAATAACAATATTCACTGAAAATCTATTTTAATGTGGGTTGATATGTTTGATTCGAGACATTTACATTGAACGGTGGAGGAGCAAAATTCTTCTCGGCGAAGTATGGAATTCTCTCAAGTTCAATTTTGAATTCGAAATTTTCTCTAGAATTTATCGAGGCTCCTTCTGGACTCGAATCAAAGTTGTCATCGATTACCGTGAAATCGTCATTCTTTAATTCCTGTAATTCTCCAAATCATTCAGATATGTTTTCCATTTGTGTTCTATCAAGCATACCAAAAAATGGTGAAATTTGAGATGAGCAATATTTTTCTCAAAACCGTATTAGTCAGAGACTGTAAGAGTCAAGGAAATGTTCTAATGAAATTTTATTCTCTACTACTACAGATGGATTTATTTTTTCAGTTATTCGTATCGAATCTGGAGTTTTTTCATTAGTTCTCCAGATAAAATATCGTTGAAGATCAGTAGCGGCTCTTATGCATCTCAGTAAATGCTTTCCCCCAATTGGGATTTTAATGCTCCTGAACTAGAGCACGAGTTCATTAAAGTGACAGACTGAGTCTCCTTGAACCAAGAATTTTCCTTCGTTATTTGGAAAAAGGTTTCTTTTCGGAAAGAAAATATACTTACTTCAATCAAGGGTATAAATTTTATAGTTCAACATAATTAATTATTTTATCTCAATTATGAATTTCTTCAATCATCTCAGCAGCTATGATTCGGTTGAAGGGAATGTTGTGATAGAGAATATTTTTCCCGGTTGAAGTTAACCTTCACTTCTGTATGTCAATGTTCGTTATCCCGGTTATGTTTCTAATTTAGTAAAAAGGGTCTGGTATGAGTCACTCAAGTTCACGAGTCACCTTTTGACCAAATTTTTTTATATGCGTTCTGATTGGAGTTGTAATTGAGGTCACATAAAATCTTTCAAAATCATGAAATTAATAGAATGGTGAGCATTCAGAATTGCTCTCAGAAATGAGCGTCACGTACAAATTCATTTCCTCTACGGATTTCGCAACGCACTCGGTCCGCGATTCCATCATTTTTCCAATAATAATTATTATCTAACTTTTTTTCCTGTTACAGCCTACGTAACTTCAAGATTTCCTTCGGTGGATGTGAGTAGTGTGAAACAAGTCCTGGCCTACAAGTGCAAAGAAAATTCAACAGCTTTAAAAATGAAGTCAATCCGGTACATCTGGTAAGTTTCGCTTGAATTTCCTCAAACTGTTCATGTATTTCAAGTAGGATTCTGCATAAATACTTGACACAATCTTAACATAATCTTATTGTCCCCGAATTACAACGTATGCATCTCCAATATCAGCGGAAATTATCAATAATAAGAGAGTATAAGTGATAAATTTCACGTTAGTTTCGTTCAGTGAAAGTTGTTACGTTCTGAGATGGAAGCAACTACATATATGAAACAGTCTCTACATTCCGGGACTATTTCGAGTCAGGGCACTTGAGTCCTTCACCCAGGGACGAAGATCCTGTCTTGTTCTAGCGTTGGATAATGCCTGAACTTAGAAACGGTCAGCCGATGCCACAACTGAAGATCAGGTTGCTCGTTGAGTGGGCATTAGTTGAAAATGGATAAGTTCATTTGAAGGGACTCCCGAATTCGGTATATCCTCGTTAACTATTTCACTTGACATGAATAAGAATGACTTGATTAAAGGTATCCCGATGTTAACTTGTTTAGAATGAGTTATTTAGCTTCCTAAGATCTCTAACCTTAATATTATTGCTCCCACTCCCCAAGCTACTCAATAGCATTTGAGGAGAATAAACTTGATGCGAACACTCTGCTGCAAGAGAGATTCAGTTGTGAAAAGTGTGTAATTTCTCGATGGAAGGTAATAGATGGAGATGTCAGAGACCAAGACCGGAATAGCTTATGACAGAGATAAGAATTGTTACTTACAATTGTTAGTTGCTCGTTTGTTATTGAAATATTCGGTTGTTTCTTTAATTTATAAGTTGTGGATTGATTAAAATTGGTTGTATTGCTGGTGTTTGCCGTATGCCGTGAGACTTGGGCACGCACTGATTCTTAGTAGAAAGGAAAATTTTGGATTTGGTAATATTCAATAACTACTTGTTTGAAGAGTCGAAGAAGAGCTTTATTCAAATGCTAAGTTCCGAATTGGATGTGGTGATTGGCCGACGACTGAATGAAGACTGATCTCGCGTTGCAGAATGTTTCTGATTTTATACATTTCTGTGAGGCTGCAGTTTGTTCGACTAGGGGCAGGATCTATATCTGTGTGGCATTTGTTTAAACACAATCGAGGGATGAAGGTGACTCGCTTTGGTGCATCATGCCAAATATCGAGAGGTGAAAGAATAAAGAAAAGGGGGTGAGTTCGGTTTACAGAGTGATACAGACATATTCCTGCGTATCGTTACAGCCGCGTCCACTCTGGTGCCAATATGTTCTTACACATGCAACCACTACCTGCGATTAGCCCTACAACGTGGGCCGCCGTGCTGATTTGTTCTAGTGACTCATAGGAATTGGGCAGAGGACACAGTCTTTTCAATCTCATCATTGGCCTCACACCCCTACGCGTCAGAGATGGAAAGTGACAACAGCCTCCCACCTATTTCCAGGTCCACTCGGGCAACTATGACATCTGTTTACTTTTCTTATTAGTTCAAGACATTGTTTACCAGGTTAGAATTAATATGGTCAAGCTATTCGATGTAAGTAGATCTTCGTGAGGATGTAACAAAGGTTTTCTTCATTCCTGGAAGTACCGTGTCCAGGTACATCAGATCTCGAATTGAAATACAATATGAAAGTAAACAAATGCGTGATGGGGGTACGCCATGGCGCGTAGGCTATGTAACTTTGAGTGAAAGATGGGGGATTTTTCCGGAAATTGATTCAAGCGCGGAAACGTTTCGCATCCAAAACATAAACTTTTCAATCTGAGCATCACCGTCTAGTATTTCACGACATGCTGATGACAGTGGAGGGGATGGAATCACTGGAGCAAATGTCATTCAGAATTAGAGATGCAAATTTGCAGTGAATGACACTCAGCAAGGGCATTCCTGAACGTCACTCTGTCGCGTAGATTTGCATGTACGTTCTAAAGTTTGTGATGTTGTTAGCATAGTTTCCGAAACCGGATGATTTCCTCAAACAGTCAGTAATCTTTCATATCTGAGGATAGTGTGGAAACAGCGGATCTAAGCTGTGGGACAACACTTCAATGAACTCATATTAGTGTGAATTCGAGCTATTAATGTTCATTGAACTTCCATCTCTCGTTGTAGGGACAGTGGGAGAGAACAAAGACGGAATATAGCGGTGTCACAGTTGATCTGGGTGATGGGTTCTCTTGGTTTTAGATTGAGGACACTGCGCTCGTTTCCATCATGATGACATATCTCGTTGCATTAGAATGAAATTGAACATATGATGAAGTTGTGATGTTTATCATGTGTGAGAAGTCATCACATGCGTATGTATGTCTTATGTTAGACATGATAATAATGGATCTTTCTATACACCCATATTGATATTAAAATGTACGAGTGATAGGTCTTGGATGTTCGCAATAAGTTGGAAAGAATGTCGAAATTTCATCTAGATAAAATGACATTCTGAAAATGGAAAGGCTTCCATTTACGATTTGATTCGTCACACAACAGTGCAACTATAGAATCTCTGTGGGTTGGTTATTGCGAGAAAGTATAATGTTGATGCACCTCTCGGATTCATTGAAAGATAAGTGAGAAATTCAAATATTGCCTACTTCGTAAAAAATGAACGAATCGGAATCCATCGAGTACATCAAAGGTATTCTGCAATAATTAAATTTGGCGCTTCTCCAGAATATTGAGATCTCTTATTCCAATTACGAATCGTTGCGCCGACAAGTCACGTTCATCTATATTCAGTATTCGGATCGTTGAATTTTTATCACTCGCTTGCTACGGACTGACACATGTGTGGTGTAGATATATTCATTTGTGTTCTTTTCATCATGGATGTTCGAGGTGTCATCCAAACTAGCTGCTGACCTACACGGAATTTTTATCTACATTATGGAATGGGTGCCACAAATTTATATTCTTATGCGGAAATTGAGATATTCAATTGAAAAAGTTTTTAGGTTCCGATAGTCCAAATTATTTCTAATCCAAAATTACACATGCAATGTGAAATATTTTTCCCTTCGTATGATCAGCTCAAGTGTGAATGAGGAGGCTATGCGTTCTATTGATCTAGGCAGACAGCTTTTCACATCTTTGGAATCAGATATAATGCGGTCACGAAGAATAATTCTTCAAATACTCTGAGGATGTTTTCTGAATCGTAAATTAATTTCAGAATTCAAGATTTTTCGTTTACGAATTGGAGAGTAGATGTAAGAACTGTGAATTCAAATGCATTGGAACATTGCGAGTTATTTACATTGAAAAATGAAAAATCGTTGCAGTCTTTC
The DNA here is from genome assembly GCA_018881525.1 of Meteorus sp. PSUC_FEM 10030008. NCBI lineage: Eukaryota > Metazoa > Arthropoda > Insecta > Hymenoptera > Braconidae > Meteorus > Meteorus sp. PSUC_FEM 10030008. Next base: position 20,273 of record JABMBR010004417.1, read on the forward strand.
CTCACTACAAGCAGAGAGGTAAACTGAAGAGCAAGCACTTTTCTCAATTTGCAGTTTTTAACACGTTTTTGAAAATGAACGCTACATAGTGTGAGAAACGAAGTGCTGTTATAATAATTACCAGCTGAAAGAGCAGTGAACATGATCTAGCAGGCATTCATAAACACGGATGTAGTTGGGAAAAGTCATTTGTAGTGCTGGCCTCATACAACTGTCCTCTATGCTGCATATGGGATGGTTGTAGTGAGAGGAAGCAGCATATTTCAATGGTTAAAATTCGTAACCAAAAGCATTAAGGTTCTTAACCGGATATAAGAAATGTTTTCAAGTTGCGTTGATTTTTTCCATCCATCCGAATTGACATAAATTCGAGTAGAACATAAATATTTAAGCGACGAGGAGATTATTCGAGGAATGATATTAATATGAATGAGAATGCGGGAGATATGTCTGTGTGGGAAAAATATATTTGCAATCGGTGTTTATTATCACACATAGAAAACAAGGGGAGAATCTGCTGAATCGGTGAATAAAAAATTGGGTGATGTCGATCATGTATTTTTTGCAAAAGTGAAACTAGATCTCAGGTCCTTTTCTGGTAATTCGATCATTCATGTGGGTACGTAGTGCGATAGCTTCATGATAATTTCGGCATCGCACATTCCCATAACGATGTTGTAGTTTGCGATTTGATACCAATCGAGAACCTCCATAGAATTTATTCCAAACAAAATCAATACCAGTTGATATTTTATATCTGAATGGTAATGAATGGAGATTATGAAAATTCTATGCCCGATATATACAATGTCATATGTCGATATTTTCTTTTGGGTTCCAATAAAGATAACTTTTTATCGGTTGTAGCCCAAGGGCTTTTCTTCCATAAATGTGGTGAGCGATAAAAATTCTCTGAGTTCAATGACATTTATATGTGAAAAATTTTACTTAAGACATGTTACGATGCAATCACTAAATTGGTCCGTACAGTCGGAGATTCCAGACATTATGTTCATTGAAAAAAATAATTCCTAGCCTGTTGCAAATTCACGTCCATTTTTTTCCACACCGAATTTGAGGTTATCCATAGACTTATGAAAATATTCCATTCGCTGATCCATTCTCAATATTAATAAAATTTTTACGGTTCAGTTATGCCTCATCCATCATGGTCTCACAAACGCTTCTGAGAGATTGTACCCCATGAAAGTAAATTGATGATGAATGATCCTCTTCATATAGATAGTGAAAAACCAATGAGGAATTATGAAAATAACCATGATGAATGAGACAGTATGCTAGAATTTACATTGGTCATCAGAAAAATAGTGCAAACAACTACGATTCTCCATACCTGAAAATAAATATTTACTATCCTGATATGTCCACATCTCTCAAAGTTCTTCTGACACGATTCTACAATTGAACACTATTCGATAAATTCTGTACTTTGTAGAACGGGCTATGCATGAATGCTTTCCATCAGACATAATTCCGAATTTTGGGGAGATCTCATGCGTAATTCATAATTCCCAAATCAGTTGATCAATGACAATGTCTGAAGCGAATGTGGTACAGATTATTTTTCATTCACTTCCGATCAATATCGTTGTCTCCGTATCGATGAAGCGGACTTGCATTCGTTATGTTTATCTCACCGACATCAATATTCAGATTTAATCTGCGGAATAAATCTGGATCGCAATTCATGAATTTGCCGTGCAGTAGGGAATACTAAATTGATTACAATTTATGTATACGTGTATGTTTCTGGGTTGTAAGAGGATATTATCTATACCAACCCCCATCACAATTTCTCACGCTGTTGTGCTACCTTTCCGCTTGACTCATCAAGGCATCATCCCCGAATATGAAGCTAGCGTGAAGGTACCATCTGGTTTACACCTTGGAGGGACAATTTGATAGAGGTACATCAACGAATCTTGATTTCTGACATGTACCGAGCTACAAACGAAACTGAAATATTCATAGAATCTGACAGATACATATTGTTCATTAACAACTATGCGGATGTGTTATCATATGCATCTCGTTTTATTATTCGCTCTCTACATATTCATCATGCTCCTTATTCAAATATGAAAGATTTTTCAATTGTGATCATAGTCTAATATGAATGCCATGAGTGCACTGTCAGTGTATACCAGAGATCACACACTCCATCCTTCAGCCGTTGTTGAGCAAAACTCATGTCGTTTTTGGAAAAATGTTTGTGCAATTAACTCGAGTGTACTCAGTCATCTGTTTCTTTGTTACGTCTTGACATGTCTGTGGTTTCGTTATGCCACAGACAGGAAATTGTTGCAATCGCAAGGCATTGAAAATGGAGGGATAGAAATTCAAGTGATGGTAGTATTAAATTGGAATAAAATTTTATTGTCATTATATTTAAAATGGTATCATACTAGGATCAACCGTTATGTATCATGGGACGTATGGGACTGTATCCAGTATGGAATTAATTTTGCACACGAAATCAACATTATTTTTCGGAATGATCATAATACATTTCGCCCTCATGCATCCTCTGTAACTCCTTATTCTTTTTTGAAGAATATAGGGGGATGGAAGAGCGAGAACGAGGGGGATCGATTGATTCCAAATGTATTCCGGCCAAAACTAATATGGCAACAAGATATTTTATTACTACTAAGTAGTCAACATGATTACTTGAGTATATTCTTAAATTTGATGAGGATAATACAAATGTCGAAGCGAATGTTATGACGTTAGTAGGTAAAAGTAATTCATATGGAAAAGTTTCGTGAAATAGTTTGGGGAAGCATGAAGATATATGACACGAAAATGACTAAGACCGAAATGATGTTGTTCTACTCTCATGGAATAGATACGATATTATACTATGAACTCCAGTTATGACAGATTGAGATGGAGGATAATGCTTGAAGTAAAAAAATTGAGGGTGAATGACACATGATACTATGTCGTTGTATTTATTCTCGTAGATTACGAGTCGCTACAGGTTTCGGTGAACATGTAAGATCTCTATCTTCATAGTAAAATACATCCTGTGACGTTCTGGCAACCATGAGAATATTCCAGTTTTTTCAGTCAGGCACTCATCATAGTCTTTTCACTGGGGGATAATGATTAATAAATGGATAATGCTCAGGATGGCAGTGCGATCATAGTGAATTGTCCGAAGTTCAATCCGTTTTATTGCTGTTGAAGAGTTGATATGAATGCAAAATTACAGTAGACAATGCACGAATCGCAATGGAAGATATTCTGTGAGTGAAGGGAAATTGACTTCCATTGTGTACTCGACATCAATATTATACGCTCACTGGGAGAAATTTGAAAATGCAGGGACGACCACGGAAAGGGGGTGGGGTTGTGCGAGAGGCATTTCTCACAATTCCTACCCTTGTGCAGGAAATGAAACACAAACTATAAATTTCAAAATTAGATTTTATTTCAGACCGATTGAATTGGAGATTAAAAAAAAATGATTTTCATTGGTTTGGACGTAAAAGTATTTTGATTGTTCGTGTTTTTTGTTCACAGTGAAAGGCAAGACACGGATATTTCACCGCGCGGTGAGTCCGAGGATAAGTGAGAGGGGGCAAAGGGTGTGCGAAGGGTGCAGCCCACTCTGTTGCTACGCCGTTTCTTCCCGCATCCTGAGTACCAATGCCGTCGGTGCGTCGGCCGCGGGGAGTCTCAAGACACCATCCAACATCGTCACCATAATTGTGATCTGCATCATTACCATCATCATCATCGTCGTCGTCGTCGTCGACATCGAGAATTCCTATTTGTTGAGCCATCCGAGGTTCAAGCACACGACAGTTTCATACATCTTCATGCTTTTCATCCCACCTTAGGGACGAGCTTGGAGACAACGAGCATAAAACCCTGTCTACTTTCTACACCAGGATGAAATCCCTCTATCGACCTGAAATTGCAGCGATTTCAACTTCCCTTTCCTTTCATTGTCTTTTTTGTGGGTTTGCTGGTAACTTCATCTTTCTTAGATAGAAAATTATTCTGTCGCGACTGTGCGACTTGATCGAACTTATGGGAGCAATGGGTTTGTCAATTGGACAGCGATTCAGCAGTGTTAATCAATTCAAGGAATTGATCAAGGATCGTTCTTTTCGCGGAATTCCGGGCTCATTCCCTCTCGGTTTAAGAGTCGGTCCGATTTATAATGCTTTCAGTTTTTAAATTTTTATCCCAAGTTTCATTTCTATCACTTGTGAGTAGTGAAACAGTGAAGAGAAATTAGAAGTGGGAGCAGAGAACGGTGATGGGGGAACGCAGCCAACTTTTTCTGATCAGCCCGTTATAAGTAACATTTGAGCTACTTAAAATTTTTACATATATTTCGTGACTCCAAGATGTTTGTCGATAGGATCAATCTCGATGAGAGCAGGGAATCATGAACATATATCGCATATGAAATCGCTTACGAAAGAACGAATTCTGCATCTATAACAATTAGATGAACTGAGAGGATTGTGGTACAACTCTCGATACATATTTATTGAACTGAAAAACAAATGATACAATAAGCAACATGATGTTGAACGATGACGATGAGTGATGGAAGAAGCGGAGAGGATGAGGGAAAGAAGCGTAAAAAAAAGAGACGAGAAATTGAGCAAGCAGCAGAGAAAGAATTTGACGTGATGGAAAGCGTGGGAATTGAAGGAAGCGCGCGCTAAGGCTGTGAACATGCAACAAAGAAACCGAGAAAATAAATAAAAAACGGAGATGGAGAAAAACTAGAAATCCATTGCCACGTGACTATGAAACCATTCGGCGTATTATAGAATTTTCAATATCAATTCAATATGTACACACTCTAACCTCTTCATTGAATGAAAGGAAAGAAGAAGTCAACATCGAAGACATTACGTTGGAAGAAATGTAACGCTCCTGAATTGAAGCTCAAAAATATAGCAATACACTGATACATCCTTCAAACCGATCATCTGCAACAAATTCGGGTTCATCGAAGCAAATCATAGAGGGAGAACCAGGAAAACGTGTCATCTTTTCTGTATCAGAGCAGCAGTGCTTCGCGCTCTGTCGATTACACCATTGTGTGAGGATATATTGAACCGACAGGTTGTGTTACATATGAAAATATTGAGACCCTTGAGTGAATGTTATAAGCCTAAGGAAAAACATTTGATACAAATGCCTACAGTGGTTTTTGAGATTGAAAAAAAAAAAAACCGCGAATCCACACGGTGGAATGAGGAGTATGAAAATGTTGGCAAGAATTACTCAAATTGTATCATGGTCAATCATGAAGCAGAATTCTACATTCTCAGGGTTGAAAGAAGTTATACAATAACGAATGGGGAATTGGTCATCTTGACTTGGACATATTGGTTTTGGCTGTGAGTTATGATCATTAAGGATCTTGGAGAGTATAAACAAAGAGCAGACGTATATGTATACATATGTACGGAAATAAGAATGGCGAGATAAGAATAAGGGCGTCAGCAGAGCGTCAGGGTGGGGTTCGGTTTGGACAGTGCATAAGGAAAAGATTGAGTGGGCGGCGGAGATGTAGATGTAAAGATAGAGCGCCGAGTAGAACTAGGGTTCAACCCTTCCGGGATACATGGGTAGACGTTCACATAGATAACGCCTATATTATACACAAAGAATATTGCGCTTGATCGTGAGTTACTTTCAATCTATAGGATGTGATTGGATGAGTTGATCATTAGGATTTGGCCAAACGTAGAAATAATTCACGAACACGTGACAAAAAAAAGAAAAAAAAAGGAGTAATAATAGATGAATTGAGGGAGTGAAATACGCGAATTAAATATATGAACATATATTGATATATTGAAGAATATTAATTGATGAATTAATAGAGAACCTAGATGAATCTTATATTATTTGTTGGGAGAGTATATTATTATATATCACACACATACTGATATATTTGATATATTCAGAAATTATTTATTTGTTGATTTTTGGGTGATATGGATAGAGAAATATATATCTATACAGGCGTACACATCAACGTATTGATAGTATATATAATATAAACGACGCATATTTACTTTTTTTTCCGTTTCAATTTTGTTTTTTTTTTATTTTTATCGCGCATTAACATGGAAACAATCGCCACTATGACTCATAATCGCGAGAATTTGGTGGAATAACGTTATGACACGGATAAACGATACGAAATTCTTAATCCGTATCAAATATTCAATATTTCTGAAGTTCTGTTGGCCGTTTGCTGTTTGATATATTTACCTCTGATAACACTCAACACATGAAGAATCAACTGTCACATATGGAGTTAATATTATTGAGCCGAAGCCGTCGATATTGATGATAGTCATTTTCAACTTGACATGAAGGATGTATGACACATTCATGGAAGGGATACCATGCTTTTTCATTCTTTCATTTCATATTTCGTTGTTGAGCGATGTAGAAAGTTGAAACATACGGAGTGACATAATATTTGTGTTATATTATCGACGGAAATTTTGCGATGCGGAAAAATTTGAAAAGATGGAAGAGGATCATAACATTTTCTCATGAATATTCATAGAAGAGGTGGAATGGTGTGAACTCAATTGAAGACGCAACGAAATTTCCTACTGTGTTGTTGAATTTCTTTCTTCCGTGCAAATACTCTTTCAATTCTATGGATAAAAAGTTTCTTGAGTTGCGATGACATTTGATCCGGGGAGTTTGAAAAAATAAAAATTGAAACTGATTGCAATTCTTTTTAGCATCAATTAGGATATGAAAATCTTGTATGAAAAAATTTCATCCGAAATTAACGTGATGCAGTATTTTCTCTTCGGAACTTGTCGAGGAACATGTGTAATCTCATGAGTAACGTAATCTTTGCATTGTCGGTCCAAATTTTTGTGTTCTTTCTCGGGTATTCTTTTGTTTGACAGCCCTGAAACTCCAATGCTGCCAATCCATTCAGAGCGTCCAATGAAAATTTCAGATTTATAAACGCGAAATCATTCTTATTCAATTTCATATTTGATTCATTACAATTTGTCATGACCAGTTCACGCAGGGTGGAAGATGCATATGAAGCCCATCTGCCTTTCTTTGTCTATGTCATCAATGTCTCGCAATTCAGATTACTTCCCATTCAAAATTCCGCGTGAAAGTATACATAAAATGACTTCGGGAAAAACGGAATATTTCGACCAGTTACACACCCAATGTTGGACATGCGTTCAATATAAAAAAAGTATATTCGTGAGTGGAAAAATCAACTAATGCAATGCTTGTGTAGAATGCCAACAATCCCGAGTCGTCGAATCGGCGAAGAGTGATATGGATTTCTGAGGTATTCATTGGGGTACGTATTCAGACTTGCAATGGAAACGTTTAAGACACAAAAATGCGATAACTATAAATGCAATTAGTCAAGCGATGATTTTACATTGTTCCTTTACCTTTAAATACTGTTTATTCTTAATGTTATTGTTGTTAGTCATGTGTGGAGAGCCGTAGCCAATGTGATGCGATGAGTAAGTGAAAGAAGAAACGAGGTTTTACAAGTGCGACTAACTAAAAGAGGAAGCGCCTATCTACTATTGATTATTTATTAAAATTTAGGGGTCGAAAGAGTACGGCTTTGGGTCTGTGATTTTCGAAGAAACCAAAAGAATTAATGTTGTTCTCTAGTTTGGTCTCTCCGAAGTTTACCAACTGGCTATTTTAAAACTAAAAAAAAATAGGAAATTAATTGCATACTTACAATTTGCATTAGGGGTTTACAGATATCGAGCTAGGTTACCAACGAAAGCAAATTTTGTAAAGAGAAGCATGGAATGTGGATAGATTCGTAGATCCAACTTGTGGTGATATAATTATAATAATGAGAAATCGTAGATGAAACACTAGAATGAGGCGTGAAACATCCCACATAAAATTACAGACGAGCATTAAACGATCACAGATTTCATCTGTTCGTCATTTTCTTTTGAGTGATCGTGACTCAAAATACAAATAACATACTCCATGCCTTACGAAAACTAGTAGATAATGCGAGTACACTTGTAAGCGTTTTTTAGATAGATCGATTATTAATGAATATCGTCTTTCGATGAAACTGTTTTGAGAAGCAAAATTATTAGAGTAAGGAATTGCTTTGAGAGTCGTCTTATTAATTTTTATCTTACATTTATTTCATGCATCATTTTTTTGATGAAGTGATATGTTGGTTTATTATTTTGTTATTGGAAAATTGACGGAGCCTTATTGAGCTCAGACAAAACCCCATAGTACGATAGCTGTAAGTACGAGAGGGGACGAGATAGATTGTACTTTCGTAATTATGTAGGAAGGAGAACTTTGACTTCATCGGACGCAATTATCGAAATAGTTACAGATCTGAAAAAAAAGTATAGTGAGCGAGGCTGTTCATCGGATTGAAATCTTACAAACATCAATACTTTTCCACCAGTTTTCAATGTTTTCAAGTGACAAAATTGTATTGTTGATCATAAAGACAATGTAATTTCGACTTTGGTCTCAAAATGTCTCCTGACGTGTTTTTCGACTACAATCGATTAGAATGGGTGCTACGATTTTATCCATACGTGTCGAATTATTACTGATTGGATTGAATCCAGCGATCGTGAAACACAGTGTGATAGTTATCGTAAAACTATACGAGACAATATATAACTTTGTGCTTGATTTGATTGCTTCTGTTTTTTGTCCTTATAGATATCGTGAAATTAATGGCGACTGTTCATCATAATGATTTTATTTTTTCTATATGTATTTTTCTCCGAAAATGTTCACAAATTTCATTCCGTATGCACCTTCTTATCAACATGATCTAATCGTTGGTTTTGTTTTTTTTTTGAGAAATATAAACATTCAAACACAATATCAAACTTTTCCTTGTTTTCTTTCAACAAATTCTTTCTAATTTCTTCGTCGTGAATCAATTCCAGCATTTGTGTTCCTCCGCATACTCATAAGAATTGATTGAATGCAGTCCAATTGTCGAATAATGATTAAGATTGCTTATCTGTTTATTGATTTGATGGAGAGCCATAAAATTTATTTCACTCAACAATCCAATGTCAATTTGATTTGTTGTAGTTTTTACATTGCCAAGCAATGTTTGTTGTGCCGGATAGTCGTTATTTTTCTTTACCGCTGTGCATGTCCTTTTCTCTAATTGGTTCCATGAAAGATAGAAAAATACTATTGCACTTTGTTATCATTCGTATAGGATTTGTGGAAAACTCTCAATTCTATCTCTTTACTTGTTTCGCGACTCATGAAGGAGCATAATGGTAAATGGGAGGAAAAGTGGCTAACGTGCATTGGAACACAATATTTCAATCATCTCGCAGCTTTGATCCTTAATCCGATGAAAGGATCAGATACGCTTTGCTACACTTGCACTAACTTTTCTGTTTTATTTTTATTATTATTTTCTTTCATTGAAAGTGTTGCACTGATGACGATAACTTTTCTTCCTCGCGCACAATGAGAAACATGAATTTTTTTCATGAATACAGTTATGGACAACAGGAATTTCCAAAGTCAATCATCCTCCATAAATACATCAGGATTTCATTATTGTAGTATTTGGATTCGATCCGCTCATCATTGTAGTGAGGTTGTTGATGAATGGATTTGATTTTTAGGACATCGAATTCAGATTTCAAATGATATAGAACCTCAGAGTTGCGCACTCGCACATTTTTTCTGCGTGGTTTTTCACGTTCCACCTATCCATATGTAATCGATGTGTACAACTCATCTCTTTCCCGATGGATCTGCGTAAAGTGACATCATATGGAATGATAGTTGTTCACTTTCCCATCGACGAACATTGGAATGATACATTTTTTCACTTCAGCTGATCGAACGTTGAAAAGCTTCCAAAATCAATTGTCCTTTCAGAGAGAAAAGGGTGGAAGATCATCTGTATATATGTCCGCACATATATGAGTGTATATGTATGAAAAGAGCAGAGAGTTTTAATGTACTGAATATTTCAGTGATGTTGTGAGGTGATGTCGGTAAATAACTTCCACGAATGAATGGGATTTGCGACCGTTATCGAATGCAATACATTGGATATTACATCTTCGGGTGATAAATTCTGTCATATCATCGTACGAAATATTATTCTCATTATTTGTCGAGAAAGAGGAGTGTATTTCTCCTCCATTACTTAGGAATTTGTAGCCCAGATGGGTTTTTTTTATCAGATTATCCTCTTACGGATCTTTCAGGATAGTAGAAGATATATTTTCTTATCTTTTTTCTGTATTCCGGGAAATGTTTCTCTTGAAAGATGCTTTTCAGCAGGATATTGTTACATGAAGCAAGAAATTCACCTCAATAAACATCATTGAAAGGGGAAAACGTGGAGTGTTTTTGGTAGGAATTTTGTGATGTAAATTTTTATCGTAATTGAAGGTACAATTCAGACATTTTTATCTATTCGAGACGCATTCCATTGGCGAGAAAATGAAGTCAATACTGAAATTAGTAATTAACATTGTGTAGGAAAATATTTCAAAAGTTAAATCGATTCTGCTGCATTATACGACTCCAATTTATTATCCATTAAAACCTTCCAATCCGCAGGAATCTTTGCATCCCTTCTAGTGATTGTATTCGTCACGGTTGAATGAATTCTCTCATTTGTGGGAGTAGAAAAGAGCGAAGAAAAAATCAATCAGAAGAAGGATACACTCATGCTAGTCATGTACTATTTCGAAAAGGAATAAAAAATGAGAGAAGCACGTGCTTAGAGGCAGAGTGAGATTAATTCGATTGGATCTGTCAGTAAATGGAACAATTTTTCATGTCCTATATAAAACATTTTGCTGCAAAGTTTCGAGTTGCCAGTCCGTATCATTGTCCAAAATTACTCACTCCACATCAGACTCAATTTCTTTTTTTACTTAGTAAAAAATCTTTTTTCTTTCAATACACTGGAGATTTGCATCATTTTCACTGTCATGAATGATTTATAATAATAATAATCAAAACAGAAAATGATTTGTAGAATGGAGGTCAGTTACGAAGCAAAATTGCACTCACGAAACTGTGCCAAGGCCGATGAGGTCGAAAGAAAAGAAACCCCGCATTCGCTTCACAATGTGGTTAATAGTTCTTTTACTGAAATATTATTTTATAAAATACACCAAACATTACTCGGTTAACGCTTATAAGTATGCATAATGAAAATACGCCACAAGCACTATAGTCGAGAGAGCGCATGGTGATAAAGACTACCGCACGGTTATACATGATAATGCAATTCCGTAATGGCAAAAGTGCATGGTGATATATAGTACATTCAGGCATTATTGGGAACTTTTATAAAATTGTAAAAGTACCATGTCGTGACAGCCTCGCTCTTACTTTTGAGCTCAATCTGTTGGATGAAATCAATGCAAAAAACCAACAGCAATAATAAATTAGTTGATAGTATTTCGGCGATGAATGAGACAAAATTTGGTGTGTAAATGAATAAGTGAACAAATAGATCATTATATGAATAAATGAAATAAATGGGCGACTTAGAAAATAAATCGATCGTTCTGGTTGGAATTCAAAAGTCATTTCTATCAGATTTCTCAATTCATCTGGGTTATTGCAAGGAAATTAATGCCGCAAAAAAAAAAAAAATAAAAATTATGAAGAAAAAAAGAGGTTAATGAAGGAAGCTGAGAAATGAAGATAGACTTGACAGTCGAATTTTCTCTGCCGCTCGGATTAGCAACGACGATCCCGTACTTGTGATAAACCATTAAATAATTAGAAGAATAAAACTTATAATAGCAGATATTAATATATACTCTTCATTATATATCATATAACATAAAACGAAATGCATAGATAGCGTGAACGTAGGAGGAAATTTCAATGGGAACGTTCCCATAGTAAAGGTTACAAGAAATATAACTGAACAGTAGGGTGAGGATAAAGTAGCAACACGCAGTGAAGTAAAAAAAAACAAATAGATATGGAAATAAACGAAAGTGTGAACACACTCGCACACACAAATACACATAGAGACATACAGACACACACCAACACAAAGAGATACTGGGACGCGCGCGCGCGCGTTGACACTGAGGTGGATGAGGACGAGGAATGGACAATTGACATGATTGTATATTTTGAGGAAATTGAGAGGGGAGAGAATAATAATACGGAAAAACATACAGGGAATAAGTGAGTTTGTGAAGAAATTATTATTAATCATTTCTAAGTCTAGTAACTGCAATAAGTAATTGAATAATAAAAACTTAAAAAAAAAGTAATAAGTGAATGAAAATAAGTCAAACTGTGAAGGAAACATAATGCATAAATACAGATTAGTTGGGACCCTTTTTATCATAAAGTTGAATTGTGTATAGTGAATTTTTTTCCACAGGCTACAGTTGATACCGGAATTAAATTAAATATAGTTATTATCGATCGAAAGGAAAGATATATTTGATTATCATATAATGTAAACGAAGTAATGAATGTAATTGCTAGTCAATGTTCAATGTTGAGATATTTATCTGAGAAATAAAAATGCATATACGTTGTTTACACCACAATAATTTGTCTCTCTTTTTGAAAATCTGTCTGTACAAGTCTGTGTATATGTTCTATTAGCTTTTGTTTGCACATACACATGCACTTGATGACCGCGCAAGAACTTTGGATTATTTCATGAAATCTCAAGGTGAGCGGGTGAGTTGCGTTGCACAATTCCGAATTGATCGGAACATACAGAAAATATATGGAATGCAGAATTATTTTCTTTGCTGCACATGTGGAGTTGAGTGAGGCTCCGCTTCACAGAAGTTTCGGTTCCACAGGATCTTTCTCCTCATGAAAGATGGAAAGGTACAACATCGAGAAGGTTGTGAAAAAATCAAGGAAAGAATAGCACAAGTAGTCTGCTGAAACTGTCGTTGACAAGGTTAACCATTTTTCTCTGCGGTAAGTATTTTTTGAATCTCCATAATATTTTTAGAAGCAGTTGGCAATGTCTCACAATGTACTTCATACAGACTAGAATTTTTTGTATGATCAGTATATCCACTTATTAAACTTTGGCGGAGCAGAAATATTTTTACGGCAACCAAATTGTATACTTGAGAGAAGTTGTACCATGAAGTATCGACAAGTGTACATTTATCAATATCAATAGTTGTCTTTGCTCACAGAGCTTTTGTGTGTCAACATGTATAAACTATATACTCATTGGGTGAAATTGAAATCCAACGTTACTACGAGTCTCAATATTTTTGGAGACGCAAACATACATAAATCATGATAATATATTGTCATGTTCATAAATCGGGGGGATATATATTCAGTCTGGATCTAGACAAGATTAACGAGAATAGATAGGCAAAAATATAAAATTCTTATTTTTTCAATTGTCAATAAAATAATTCCTTCAATGTTTTGGAATAGAATCGAACGTCCGGAACTTCCTCTCAAACATGAATGAACAATCATTACTTGGTGTATGAAAAGTGACATAGTATGACATGGTAACATAGAACTTCTTCAATTCGCCTTCACCAATCTACATGAACATTCGTCAAAAGTTCTGATGGTCTGATGTGTTCCTCTATAGCTATCGAAGTCTATTTGGCAATATCTGACATAAAGAAGTTTTGCCATTATCCTCGGATGTAATATCCGTGATAATCTCAAAATTTGTAAAGCTCCCATTATTACTGATCAGATACATTGGAGGTTCAAGATCATGAAAAACATTTTTCACCGTCGTTGATGTAGCCTTAACACTATTGATATAGAGAAAGTTCATATTCGATATTTGAAAATATCGGGGTGAAAAATATTGTAATGACTTCATCATGTACTTTCGAATGCAATTTGGATTCCAGATTTGTTCTGTACAGAGAAATACATGATTCATTATCTAAATGAACCGAGTAATGGAGATGTCTTGTATCGTGATGCGGAACTCAACCATCTATGCAGTAACCTACTGAGCGAAGTATTGAAATCAACTGAACATGAAGGTTATCTTCCAAAATCGGATCACTGGATTACAAACGCGGGCGTTCGTCAGCAACAATGATCATCTGATCAGTAGTAACATGCGATCGTAAATTTCATATCTCGTTATCTTGATCAACATCGCGATGGTGATAATATTTCTATCTAGTATTGAAACTTTCCAACGTCAAGCACTTTTCTTCATGGACTATTGAAAAAGTTTGCCATCATATAACCAGAAACACCCCACTTTGAATTATATATTCTATCACAAGCGACATGAACTATGTTATAGAACTGGGTAATAACACTGGGAATGTCAAGTTCTTGTAAGTCTTCCTGATGATGTTTCGTTCTCCCCACATATTCAACGATTTCTGTCAACCAAATATTCGTGAACAATTTCAGTATACAACAAAACCGACAAAGTTTTCAACAAAAGAAGAATTCCACTTCAGAATCAATCAATTTTATAACGATCTGTATTGTCGATTAGATAAACATGGCCTCATTTGTGGAGCATTAAAATTTGTATGAAATCATAAGTTAGAGTTTGCCCTTAGTTTGTTGGTTGGAAACTCAAACAATTGCAGAGTTTTCAAAGGATTTTCCTCATGTTATTTGAATAAGAAACAAACAACTGCGAGGACTGAGCTTTCTAGGTCGATATTTACAGCTTAAATTCTCGGAAGCCTCGTTTCAGATGCCAAGCATCAACTTTTCATGATATCAAGAATGAAATTATTGTTCATGATAGTTTCAGCAGTCCTCTACCACTTGAGAACTATCCAATTCTTGCAAATGTATCATTATTTGGTGTAATCTCTGATGGGCTTGTCGTAACGGGACAGTGATGGAAACGCTTCATCCTCATGGGATGAGTTTCATCCTGTGTTCGAATCAGAACAATTGAATTTGATGCAAATTATTATGTGTCGATGAATTTTGAATGACTCACCAACTGTTGATATTCATACGGACAAACGTTCTTTTGTGTCATATTTTCTCGTGTATTTCATGAATCAGATGGATCCAAATACTACACGGTGACGATTGAACAATAGCCGCCGTGTAATTCGTCTATACTTCATCAGTCAATTAAAATGTCTTTTAGCCTGGATATTCAATCATACCAATAATCAGTTTTTGATATATCTTGTTTTATAGATTGGTATTTATAACAAATGGAGAGGACAAGTGAAGTCTATCACCCTTTGTTTTTTCAATTATCATTATCACTAGTTTTATCTTCATTTATCGTTTGTGGATCAGATGAATCCATCTTGTTTCATTATGTAGACGTTATATACGAACTGCAACTAAAGGAAAAATTTAACATTGGAAATTCAGATACAGTTTTTCCCTATCAATGTTGGATTGCGACAGAATGCCGTCTGGAGATCACGTACTCACAGAAGATAACGTACAGGAGAATGGGGTGAGATTAGATGACGCAGAGGAGAGTGAGAACCCTATTATGCTATGTTTCATGACAACAGCAAATCCAAATAGCCTGTGGCGAGTCGCGAGTTCACATGTACGTGAGTTGGAATGAGAAGATGGATTGGTTTGCTAGAGAAATCCCTCAGTAAAGTAACATTTACAAAGCAAACACCAGAACGTGAGTGATACGACATGCACCGTCGGCCACGATATCACATGCTCTTACTTCCAGTGCGTTTTGAATAAATATCGATATTCCAACAAACGAATATTTGTTCGAACTATTTTGTGATGTTATTTAACAATTGTGCCCCTCATCACGACATGATGGAATGGGATTTGTCTGGGCTTGCATAGTTACATACATTTTGAGGTTAATCTCTCTCTTTGACAGTGAGGGAGATGGATGGTATTGTGGAGTTTTTTCTCTTATATATAGCATGTTTGCGCTTGAAAACGGAGCAACCTCAACAATGTGAGATTTTGAACATGCCTTGAGTGAGTGTGATATCGCGCAGTTCATTTAAATGATTTTGTGAAAATCGGATATGGAATGGTTCAGAATTTATGTGATGCCAGTTTATAATTAGATTCATATATTTTCTTGTATATTTTCACGCGGAAATTTTGGAATGTGAGCATCTACCTCAGCCTCAGTATTTCTTATTTCTCTAACATAATCCTGAATAATTCTACTCCCAATTTCAGTAGAAAAATGGATTTGACGGTCGTGATATCAACAGGGGATTGTCATCGGAAAAAAAAAAATTCATCTGGACTTTGAATCCACTTTTTACTAGGCACAACTCAACTCTTTTTATTAGGAAAAAAAGCGATGATCAATCCCACCGGGTGTACGTTGAATATGATTAGTAAACAAAAAACGTATCTCACATCTCTGTATCAAATCATCCTCAACATTTCCTGATACTCACAATGCTTGATACGTATAGTAGTATTTAACTCTCCAGTACATGGGTCTACTGGCATATCAATAATGTATAAATATTCCAATTCTACAATGTTTTCAATTACATTGTCTTGTAAAGTTTCCACATGGAGATTATTTGCCTGCTTGTGTTTTAGAGAATGTTGATGTAAACTATTTTTTTGCGAATTCTTCCTTCGAATATTGAGAACAGAACGAAGAGAAATCGAATATATGGATGTCTGTTCAATGTCTCACTAATCCACTCGTTCGGCGCAGTTCGATGCTCCTTATCATAACAATCGTCAAATTGACCTAGATAATCCTTGAAAGAAAGAATATGTCTGGCTTGGTAAACACTCATCAACACACCACACTGCGAATTGACTGATATGGAAATTTAGACCCGTAATTCCAACTCCTACTCGAATTAATTTTCTTGTACCTTACTCTGAATAATTGTGCTAAATCATAATCAGGTCGTAGCAGTTTGGGGATTGTACCATTGCAATTTTCACAGTGAAAAAGGATGTTATGTTGACACTATCTTATGAGGAGTCATCAAGAAATGCAAGATGATATCGAGGTGAGTTCTTTCAAGGTTCATTTGAGCTACTGAACTCACAAAAAGTTTGGAAGGGGAGTGCGTTGATACTTGAAAAAAAGATTTTCGATAGAATGAATGCCTGATTCCTAGATTGGACTCATGAGTATTACTGTTGCTTAATATGTCACATTATCGTTGTCTATTCCAAAGTTATTTCTCCACAATCCGCTTTCTTATTCATACGCACACAGAACAAACCATTCTACATGTTATGATGATTTCGGGACTTCTATTGACACATGTGGCACTGCAGCAAAGACATCTGATACGTTTGGTGCTAAGTCTGTCACTTAAGAGTCTGAACCATTTAGAAGTTTTCCCTCAGGATTATTAAAGCCAGCAACTAGATCTCATTCTTGTTCCATGTCTATCTTCTCCAGAACTTCCATTTCAGTCAACGCCATCCTCCTCAATACTTTCTCCGATTGCAATTAAGTCTCAACTTGTTCTAAACGTATATAGTTGGAATTGTCAATCTAGTTTGCCTTGAATGCATTTGACGTCACCAGGATCACTGACCAGGATTAGTTGGTAGATTCTTCAACAAATTTGAATGCTTCCTCCTTTGGTATGTACGTCGTCACCTTGTTACAGCACATATACACATATACGTGGAAGGCTAACGTCGCGTGCCTTCTTTGACTATCTCTAATGTCATTCTGTTGTTCAACCATATTATCGTCCACCAGTTTTCCTAAAAAATTGTGTCAATGGCCGTTTCTATATGGAATCTATCCATGAGATTCGTATGACATGAACTAATATTTGGTCTTCGCTGCTGAGCAATTAAACTTCTCACTCATGTCGTTCAACACAGTGTATTCGCCACCATTGCGCATTCTGCGGGTATCTTGCTACGGAACTCCGAACGTCGTCTCTCTCCAAAATCCATATTTGCTCCTCTTGTCGGTTCTTCACCATTATTACAAATAGTTATGAATGATTTATGAGATCCGGATAAACGAGACGTAAGTCATGGCATCTCGCCATAGCAACTCAAATTAGCAATTGACCCACAATTGGAACCCCAGAAATTGATTGGATCTGTGTCGCGGCCACCCCCATCAAAGTCACGTGAGGCAAGAAGATATCTACAGTCGTTCACAAAAGAGTCAGATTGCCAACTGCTATTTTCCGCATGTTATAAGTTAAATTTACCATCATGATGTGATACGTACATATTTGGGAACTGATGGGGATATAAATAACTTTCGACCATTTACACGTTTCGAGAATAAAAATGTAATGTCGTTGAGATCTGTACAATGAAGATGATCTCTTTGTTCTAAATTCTATGGCACATAATAACCCAAAGTCTAGAGAATGAAAACGTAATATAATACAGAAACGTTCTTTTCTTTAGAAAGTAGCAACGGAATTCGCAGTTTGAATAAGTCAAGCTTCGTTTATAAATATCACTTTCATATCCGAGTCTGGATCTTTACATGGTGGAAGTAGGAAATAAACTTGAGAGAAGGGCTGCAGCCCCGCCTAAAATAAACTTGAGTAATTATTTGGTAACTAGGCGTCACCCTCGAATTAACAACCCTGGTTCTGAGTGGAAAGGCATTACCGAAGGTCTTCTGCCCACCGACTGACGCTGTTCGCTCAAAGTGCTTCACTTGACGAAATAAAAGAAGTTGTTACAGTGCAAAATCATTGAATATAACGAACCCACTGTACATAGAACATTATTAAACATTCATTTATACCATATAGATATTCCATCAGTGACAGGGATGAAGGTTTTTCGTCTGCTTCATTCATATTCTTTTTTCAAAGATATTATTTATGATAAATCCGCCCGAACTCATAATTCCTTCATGGGTAGTGTCTCTTGTGTTATCGCAATCTTACTCGTATACATCGCATCACTGATGTATCCTGGTAAAAGGTTAATCAATATCGTCAGCGCACAAGAGAGTACTTTATTCAACACAATGTGTATGGAATGACGTTTTTACTATACAAAATAGATGTTAGATTCCAATCTATGTATCATGAAAAATATACTCCTTTAATTGTCATGGTAAAATGCTATTGACGTGATGTGCTGACGACTCGCGACCAACCAATCCATTCATGCGGATTTTTCGGATTATCACAAAATTCTGGGAATCTATTTTGATTCGAAAAATTCTGCAAATTGTGTACTTTGGGATAATTTTGACTTCGTGTATTCACTCGTATAATAAAATATTGTGGATAAATGAGTTTTCAAGCTGGAGATGCGAAATTATGTTTTCGAAAAAAATTCGACGAGGATACAAACACATTGTAGGTGTTGAAATGTCGGGGAAATGAATAGATAAAATGACGCGCATAATGCATTGTAATGGTATAGTTCCCCTCTTTCAGAAGGGATGAAATAGCACTCCATGTGGTGGAGAAAGTCAATGAAAGAATGTAAACTGAAATTTAATAATCGAACACTACGTTATAGAAAATATCCAGGAATTCGGTTGGACTGGTCGCTCTAATTCTTTTTTCCTCGATTAAATTAATTCATGAATTTGTTCAGGATTTTTCCGCAACTTGCGTTTTTTTTCAGTTGAGCGACCACCTTCCGGCGAACAACTGCTCACAGTAGAGGAAATTGCATATTTTTCATACATGAATATGGACACTTCGTGCGGTCCAGTTATTGATTTTCATATTGGGTTTGCGTAACTTTCCTGCAGTATGCTGGATGCTTCTCATTTGTAGAATTTCATCCCATCTAAAATTTTTCTTTTAAACATTGTAGATGTGAGACTTGTGTCCGAATCCCAATAACTTCTATACAATAGTTCAATTAATCTATTAACACTGATGTTCGGTGAAACGGAGTGAAAAATACATTTTCCTTGGTATTTTCGATCGACGTATTCTTCGTTGATCTAAGTTGGTTGTTAGATGTAGCATTGAGTGATTTCCACGCAATTCTTGGATAGACGTGAGGACAACGTTATGATAACTTTCCGCGTTTGGATAATTGTCTCCTAGTAATTGATCACCCCAATATATTAGCGTGTAGCACTCACTGGCGTCGGGAAGAACCCAATGTAAACCCAAAGTTTTTATTCGTGTTTTATTGATTTTCATATTGTTTTTATTTGACTGATGAATTTCATCCATTTTTCCTGTTTATAATCGATTTCAATTTCGAGATAACGGATTGATGTGGAATTTAAAGTTGAGACGAAGATGTTGAGTAAATCATTGATGGCGTTCGATCGGTTTCACCATATTACAACACTACCACATTATCATTTCCAAAACAATCGAAGAAATCGATTCATCTCCAAATTTGCTAACTTTAATTTTGTTTCCTGCAGTTGATGATCGAATGAGTTGTAATGATCTTACATATGTGCTCCGAGATTTTATTGTTTCTTTTATTTCACTCTATGCCGATGTTCTCCAAGCTGAGTAGATATCATACAATAAAATCCAACCCCCTAATTTTGCACATTACTTCTCTTTTTATCCTCTCAATGACACTATATCCCTCAGTTGGTGCAGTTTACTTCTCGTAAAATATTTGATTGTGAGGCAGACTTGTTTCATGTGCAAAAATTATTTTTTGAGTATGTGTTGAATTGGCGAAGATGTCCTCGTGGTGTTACGACATATTTGCAATGCAAAATGATATCAAAATTTACGGAATGGAATCTTGGTATTTAATGAGTGACACAATGTAAGGATAAACTCGGCTCGAGATGATTGACTGTCCACACACACACTGACGTCCTAAGTTGAAGATTGAACATCAATCAGATTTTATATGCATGCGTGAATTTCTACCAGTCATCTTGGAACCATTTCTATTCCACAGATCATTTTCATTGATCCGGGGCACTGAATAGGACGGGAGGAACATTCAGTAAACGTGTCTGAAACAGAGGTGAGTATTGCAGCAGAGTAACGGAAGCATCAAAAAGTGTGTCCATATTGTTAATGACATTCACAGTCTGTTTATAATGAATCGACCGAGTATGAATGACATTCAACTTGAGAATGAAACGAAACATAAGGGACGATTGTCCATGTACATATTCAAACAATAAAAGTGAATCTGATGACAGGGTGCGCAGGAGAGAACTCGAGGAGGTGATTACCTCTGGGAAATCATTCACTAGACGGTACTCATTATTTTTTTGCATTCAGAACGTGACGATATCATGAGGAGACAGGAAGATGTATTCAAGATAGATTATAATTCTCAGCATGACTCCGTCATGTTATCTAGCGAGATTCCACAACGATCACTCTTTCTTTTTTCATATATGAAAAGGGGGAAAATCAAAAAAGTGAAGGTGAAAGAATTTTTTGCATTCCAATAATCGTTATGTTTCTATTTGGAACCCACGTGTTTCCTTTTTCCACCTCCTGTCCTTTCCCTGCCTTTCGGGTTTTGACACGAATTTGAAGGTGAACAGCACACCACAAATCGGGCGTGCAATCTAACTGTCCCGCTGATTTTGGTTACGGCAGTAGTCTAACAGAATAAGGGTCATGCACAAAAACATCAGCAGATTCATGAAAACATATCTCAGAACAACACTCTACTTTTATTGTAGGGAAGATTTTGGAGGAGAATTTCATGCTGAGCGACGACATGATCAAGTCGGAGACAGATTGTATTCTCGAAGAAGAAAAGACTTTTTATGATGATCGCCTCCTTTCAAGAGCAGCCACCTCATGGCGTCTTCCTGATCACTTAGAGACCTATATTTAATGGTTCCTCTGAGGTCCGCAAGGTGAAAACATGCAGCAAGCACGAGATGGTGAAAAGCACATCAAATATTGAAAAGACTGAAGACTACTGTTTCATGAATGTTCTAAAACGTAAAATTCTTGCACGTAGAAACCTGCGGCATTCTTCACCGAGAGAAAAATTATTAGTTAGCTAGAAGATCCATAAACAAAGGTCTACAAGAAGCTAATGATAATGCGTGTCACACATAATGGAGTATTGAAAACTCATCAATCAACAATCGTCGCATTTGCGCGAAATGATATTGATTGAAGTGCTGCGCGCGTTACAGAAGAGGAGTCGACTTAAGGTCAGAGATTCCTACAATCAATATCATTCCGTGAATGTCATACTAGGAAACTCCCATTAATTTCGTGTGTGGTCCAAAAAGACATTATGTTCCAGTTGCATAGACAATTCTCTGAATAGTCACTCAACTGGATCTCCTCAAGTGCTCACTAGTGTGCCCATTGTTGACACGATCTGAATTTCCGATTGGATTGTAAAGTGACCACTCGGCGACCTTCACAAAATAGAATTTACAGGAACCACTCTAGTGGCTCTTCGGAAAAATGAAATTTATTTTACGACCACTTGCAAGCCCTCTACAGCATTGAATGTAGAGCGCTGACTCCTGAAATTTTGCTGAATATGATTGATTGCTCACAGGTATCACACATTCACGGAAATTAAGACCGGAACCCGGTTGCTGTACGGAGAAAGTTCACACTACTGCTCCGCGGATGTACTGCCACTATTTCATCTTTGACTTATGCATAATGCGGTACAACCCAAGCTTTTGCGTGTGAATTTTCCTTATTCATGCTGATGCACTCATGCTCACTATTTTGTTTTTGCATTTTCTTATTGTGGAGATTGTAGACGGTGATATTTGGACCATAAATGATCCATTCGTGATGAGATACTGAATTCCACGAAGTACAAGTAATTAGCGATGATTACATTTGAGCAGTGTAGTCCTCTTGGCAAGCGAGCCCTGGTATTGATTTCCCGTCTCGTGCCAACGCGCGTTGCGGAGGGCGAGAATCCTTCTGTTCGAAATGTTATACCATGTATTAGGCTATACTTATTGACGAAGCGGGAGATAAAAGATGGTGACGTTGTAGTATTGGGGGATGATGTACTGAGAGAGATTGGCAAATTCCAGCACAGTGATACACCTCAGTTGACAAGCCTGTTGACAGTCCGGCGGAGGATCATAGAGCCTGATTGAACTGACACAACTTCAAAGATAACGTGCAGGTTTTGCACAATCGAGATATTCTTCTTGACTGGACAGTGTTCACAAAACTTGCTGCACCTTTTTTTCGCTTGAACATCTTGGGGTCAGATGTGTAAACCATGATGTCAGAATGTAGAACTCCCCACCTGGTGTCACATGTCACGAAGGTGTCTCATCGAGTTTTCCAGCATTACTATTCGTTGTTGCAGTTCCCAGCAGGCATTTCCATCACTCATTCATTTTATATAATACCTGCCCTATCGTAGTTCTCCCAAGAGTACGAAGTTCGTATTGCTGTCTATGTTGGTCGGCTATAAGCTCGATGAGCACTACTCTTGCGGAAACATAGGATGCATCTTACAAAGCCATTCAGCTTTTATCGATATGAGCAGCCTCTGTAGAGCTCCAAGAGACCCAAGTCCTGTCTTGCGAACCAGGTTGGGATAGAACTTGTGAAAATTTTCGCAATAGTGTTTCATCGCAAACTTCACGTCGCTTTTGTAAAACTTCGAAACTTCGCACTCACCATTTATCGCAACCATCCACAATCTTCGATATGCGCAGTTCTCAGAGTGTTGAGACAAATAGGACATTAGTCCTGATCAACAATTACATATAAATCGCCTACTGTTATAATGATTATGAGTTTTACGAGGGAAACTTTTCTATCGATGTGGAGAAACGTATTGAAAGTTAACTTCATTGAATTGTATTGAAGATCATCGATGTTCCACTGCTTCGTTGGTGTGGTTGCACAGGAGAAGTGCGAGAAAATCGCTCACGGACTGTTATTTATGAAATTCTACATTGTCCGAAGTTGCTCTACCAGTTAGTTTTATCATGTGGAATGAATCGATTAATATTGAAAGTATTAATCCTACCATACATTATCCGATACATCACAATTTGCTGAAGGATCTGGAAGATAAACTGTTCAAAGTCAAGTTTTTCAATTATTCAATGACACAACAGCCGGATCAATCCTGTCATTTGATTGACTTTGTAGCATGAGGAAGTTGTTCGAATGACTCTTTGATATCCGATGGAATTTATATATCAAATGTTTCATTCCAAAAATTTAAATACTCCCTGCAGTGAAGTTCATTGCGGATTGTGGTTTTCAACATGGTATGACTAAGTTGAGGAGTTGGAAGTATACAAAGCGATACATTGCAACTCACCTCGTAGATTTTCGGTTGGGTCATTTAACCCTGGTAAAAAAATACATCAAAGTGGGGCAATGCCGCAGGGTAAACATTTGACAAAATGGAAATTCCAATATCGTTTTTTCTTGTCAATCGGTTTCAGAACATGCTCTTCTGGTATCGAAGTATTATCAATTAATAGTCACCGCAACTTCATCGCAGGAGCAGTCACGCTTCGTACATTACCCATCTCTCGGTAACGATTGAACATCTTCAAAGGGATGTGGTTCACAGAGTTTAAACATTCGTACTTTTCATTTTCAGTCGGTCGACAAGTAGTGGCAAATTCACAATTCTATTCGTTTGCGAGACGGCTTTTTGACTCAGCTTTACATTGGAGTATAAAACAGGATGTTAAATAAATTTGCACCCCTCATAAAATAACGATTATCAGTCATATTTTAATCTTCTGTTTCCTAGTACGGCTGAGTCTGGTCTGAGATAATCCGAGTACCTTGAGCTGAATAATCTTTTCTCATCTGAAGCCCTACCACCAAATCTTAGTGAGATAAAACTAATCGTTGCATGAGGACTCCAACAAACCAAATACACTGTGGCATAATGATTATGATAATGTTGATGGATAACTCGGTAAATTTTCCAGATATTTTGCGATAATGAATAAAATCTTACTGAGAATACGACGGATATTTAAAATTGCCATGCTAGAGTCATCTGCGAGATTGCTAAAACATTCACCCAAATAAACCGACTAGTGTGTTATGAGAATATCAAATCTGTTGGAGTAAAATCGATGATGTCTATAGAATTTCGTGATGCTTCAATATATCTTCAGTAAAACCGTTGAGTTTTCCCGATAGTTTGTTTCAAATTCATCTCTGCATGTTATTGCATGGGATTTAATCTGTCAGTTCTCTCATGCTACTCCATTCTAAAGATACTTGGTTATCAATAATTATTGGGAATAGACGTGCAATCGTGTTTGGTCCGCATCGATTTGGATTATTGATTATTAATGCAAAAGTGCTTGGGTCACTTTCTCGATTATGGTCATCGAATAGACATTTGTTATCGTGATTCTCCCTGGAAGTTGATAAATTATCAGAATACATGTGTTTCTAATTATTAATTATTATCGAACAAGGGGCAGCATTTTCAGTTTACACTGCCATTGAAACTCTGAATCTGTACGATGCGTACGTATTTTCACTTGGTTTAATGCGTTTACCGTTTTTTCACACCTGCTAAATCACTTGTTAACAAGTACGATTTGTTATTAGAAAGCCAAAGACAATATCCCGAAAGTTTTGAATAATAATTCGCATTTCGTATAATTTTTCATTCACTTTGTCTAACTCCAAATCTTCCAAGTCAGTATCAACACTTAATTGTGTTTATGAAAGATATATCAACTGGTTCCATTCATTTGCTGACGTTGATGAAAGACCAGCTTAAATATTTTCTTCATCTGATTGTGACTTACGAATAATAAATGATAATGGGAATAATTTCAACTGAAATTTTAATTCAGTCGCATGGAGAACTCAAGTATTTTACTGTACTATGGAGACTAGATTATTAAAAGTCTGAATTAAAGTGATTTCATAACAAAATTAGCAGCCAGACTAGTTACTTGACATGTTCGCGCACACATGTTCTGAACCACTCTTTCTTCAGTATTTTCTCGAAAAATTAATGCATTTTTTTTTTCAAGCATTTTTTTGTGTTTTTGCATGAA
Organism: Meteorus sp. PSUC_FEM 10030008; assembly: GCA_018881525.1. Classification (NCBI taxonomy): domain Eukaryota; kingdom Metazoa; phylum Arthropoda; class Insecta; order Hymenoptera; family Braconidae; genus Meteorus; species Meteorus sp. PSUC_FEM 10030008. The sequence continues at coordinate 46,158 of JABMBR010004417.1, forward strand.
GTGATTTATTCATGGAAAGGGAGTATTTTTTCTTATGGTATGCAGTTTTGAGCACAATATATCTGGACTATGATTAAGACCTCTGACAGAAGTTCGAACATTCGATTTTCAATGTGGTTATTGCAAAGATATTACATGTGTTAGATGATGTCGCTCATTCATTTCAAACATGCAAATTTTTCTTTTTCCACAAATGCATAACAAAACGCAATACTGAGAAAAATGGAAAATTTCTCGTATTCTCTTGAGAATGAGAAAGATGCATGAAAAAAAATTCAAATCATGCAAAATTTTCGCGCATATATCCAGTTATCAATCATTTAAAGTCATGTCACTTATGTCCAAATGAATATCTCTGTCTTATTCGCGACAACAGCAGCAATTAATATTTCACCTGCTAATTTCCGATTCATGAAAAGATGAATCTTCATAGAAGCGAATGTGATGGTGGGAATAGTATGTTTATAATTTTAACTATTGTTTTGTTTTTCTATAAATTGTTGATAAGGTATCTCAGGGACATGTTACAAAAATTTCATGATACGGTTTGGTACATTTTTCAAGCTGCAGTTGATCAATATAAATTCCACTTGTCTGACGTCCTTGCATTCTCGAATTTCAAAGGTCTTGAAAAATTTGTTGAAAATATGACCGGTTTATGATGAACATAATGGAGGAAACCCTAAGTCTCCACGTATCTACGTGCGCAATTTCTTCATACGTCAAAATCTTCTTGTCTACTCACACTTATGTTTCATGTGAGTAAAAATTGTTCATCTTGAGTTACCCCTTTATTGATTCCACAGGTATTCATATATATTCTGGAGAATATTTAAAAATTTCCCGGATTGATCAACCTTTGCTGAGTCGGCCCCCGATCGAGTGTTTTGCGATTATTCATAATGGGTGGTGGTGTCCCAGAGCAAAAATGACGTTTCCGAATGTTATAACCATTCCGTGTGAATTTGATCGAAGAGAACCAGGACATGGTGCCGAACACTGACGAAAAGTACTCGAGAATATCCCCTTTAACATAGATCTACTTTTTCTGATGAATAGAATTCCCCTTATTTGAGGAAATCGTTACAAAAAAAAGGTCAGAAATTGTATCATCAATCATAAGTGAGCCACAAACAGATCAGATGCTCTCACGATCCATCATAGTTAATTAACACATGTCATACTGTTTTACCTGAAACATTGTTACCGCTTGACAGTATAATACTTTGAACGTAGTTTTGTGTGTTAGAAACAGCTCATAGGAGAAACGAGCTGTTTTTCTCATTCAATTTCGTAAAAATATTGTTCTGAAAATTTATGGAAACTCCATCTAGTACCCTTTGGTTTCATGACTTCTGGGAACTACCTCTGATAAGATTGCGGTGATTGCAACTGTAACTTTTAAAATGGAATGTGTGTCTGGCAAATTACTGTTGCTATTCACTTTTTGGCTCAGTGGATTTCACCGCAGAATTATATTGAGGATGTCCCTGACAATCCAATAGATATTCATTATGATAGTGATGTTATCGGCACATAGCATAAAGATTCATTCAATTAGGAAAGAGGAATAGTCGACATTGATCGAAAATTATTCGACGCTTGATGAGTTGGGTCTCGAAATCTAACCGGAACCATACTCCGTTATCGGAAACTGCGGTGGAGTGGATTTCAACATTATACATACATTCATAACCCCAAGAATCGCAATTCCAAGAAACTATGTTTCAAGCTAGCCCATTGAAGAACATTCAATTCGATATTTCTAACGGATTGGGATAGAATGAACTAGTCTCTACACATCGAACTCATCAAGAAAAAAAGTTCCCGAATGAATCAAATATCGAAAGTGTACAGCTGAAGTTCTATCGTACGATGAATGCGCTCTTATTCACTACCGACGTCTCAAAGAGGCACGCGAACATACTCTTGAATGTCCCGTCGTGATCGACATGGCAAGGTAGTGAATAACTTGACCTTCAAGTCATTTAACGTCACAAATGATAAGGGTCGTAAATCTTCAATTGGTGAAGGCAAAAGATTTCTGTATTCCCATAGTTGGTGAGGGAGGTGACAGATAAAAAAAGATTGTGAGTATTCATTACTATATAGCCCGACGGAATGAAAACATCCTATAAATGGATCCTTAACAAAATGGAGATGGAATAGAAAAATTGAACTGAGAACTCCAATTCAATGACAAATGTGGCAATCTAGCATTCATATGCAATTAATGAGTGAAGGAAGCAGAGTTTAGAAAACGTTTTCGCTACGGAGTCGTACTAATTCGATCTTTCTTCGTTTTGTGGAAAGTAAAAGCAAATATAATTTCAGAGATTTACATATGGAATAATTTAGATTGAATCAGTCTTGATAATTGAAAACAGGTTTTATCCTTCTCATCTGTGTACCTAGTTTTAAGTTACGTTATTGCCTCTTTTCAACTTCAACTATATCTCAAGTTCCCGCACGCTGATTATTTTTGTTCCAAATCAATCGAAGATATTTGCCCATCCCTAAGTACCAAAGTGTTTTTCCAGGTTATATGGGACATCATCAACGATTATATAGTGACAAAGACAATATTCGTTGCTTGTTAAACACTCTCGCACATATAGGAAGTTTTTCTAATGATTTTCGTGAACATTAGACAAATGTCTGGAAGGTTAGTTACTCAGAAGACTCAAAAGTTTAGGTTGACTCATAGCGAGGATATAATCGATATGTTGAAATTTCAATCAAGGTTTATTTAGGAAATTAAATTCCGGAGACTGAAATTACCAATTTGACTTAGAAAGCCGAATACTACATTTGTCACAAACCTACTGTCACTGACATTCCTTGGATTCCGCCATGAACTCTCAGTAAATTCGCAAGCAGTTTGACATTCGATGGAAATATCGCAGCTTGTGATTGTTTGGATGACTTAATGGTATGAATGTGTCAACCGCACCTATTAATTGGGACATTATTGTGCGAACGAAATAATTGGGCGTAATGTTCTCCATTGGTTGATGAACTGATCCCATTGAATCATTTACCACAATCACGCAATCTTATTGGTACGGTTAAATATCATCAGGAAATTTCGATTATACAATAACATACTCTTTTTTCACATTAATTTCGAATCGATATGTCTCAGATTGCAGTCTTCTATAGTCTTTAAACTTACTGTATTCAAAATGCTTTGGAGAATTTGGATGGAACTAGATGGATAAGTTGTAAAATAATATGCAAGCTGTGTCCAATTCACGGAGATGATTAATTTTGTCTATATTTTTCTTATCTTTCCAGAACATTTATTTTGTCGTATCTGATAGGGTGACAAATCGTAAACAAAAAGACAATACGAATTTTGAAGATTCATCTGCGAGAAATACCCATAAAAATTCGACAATGTTTCATTCGCTTACGTTCTTGAGTCATTTTATCCGAATAACCACACATGCGTAAGTTCTACAATCTGCCATATCATCAACCAATCCACATCGAGGTGTGATGATTCTTAGACAATTATGTGATCATCATCGGCCAGGATCCCCCCCACGACTCCCTCAAAACAGTTTCCCCGGGCGGCCAAAGTAATTTGGTCGGAGATTATGTCAATCTCATCTTATCTCTATCGTATTCGCCTCGAGAAAATTGTCGCATCATAGAAAGAAACAATTGATATGGTTAGAGGTTGATAATGATAGGCAGGAAATGAAAACCTATTCGACGAAAGAGGTATGACTCGTTGTTTATAATTGTTGAAGAGGACAATTTAACATCAGAATGAATTTTTCCATGAATCACTTCATGAACCTGCCGCAATTCTCGCTGTATTTCTGTAGCGGACGCTCAATACTGTTCTGTTTGATTGACAGAACTGGCACTTATGGGAGCACTTTCGATAAATATTTTTTATATCATCCTTCACGAAACTTCTTTGGAATCATTATTTTTCCATCTTGGTCTTATTCCTGCTATAGATCCAATGGTTCATTGAAGATATGTCGAACCCAAATTCCTGTCAATTAAATGAAGTATTTGGATTGGAAATGGCTGATGATATAGAACCAAACAACTAACTCAAGTTCGGCTTGATGATGCAAAAACCCCACAGAAGTTGTCTGCACAATAGATCAATGATTGTAATACTGCATATGAAGTCATACTAGACCTGCCGGGCGGATATAACATTCGTTACGACTTTATATCCATCTGAAGATGACGTCATTTTCGTATCTCGTAAAAACCACGTTTTTCGAACAATTATCGAACATGTTCCCTGCAAAAAATTTTTTATAAACTCGCAATTTTTGATAGGACCAGAAGAAGACCTATTCATTCATCAGTATGCATTGCGAACGGACAGTATTTTGTTTGCATGAGTCATTCGCATTTTTGGAAAAGGGTCAGGACTTTCTAACTGATAGTAGACTTAGCTCTCAACTAAATGTTCACTGTCTGAATTTTTTTACGTTTCAACTATATGATTTCGGTAAAAGCTACATATGAAAATATGAATACATTCATATTCGTAGGTTAAATGAACAAATTGGCTTTGTACATTTTCTCTGAATTAACATAGTAATGCATTCAGACGGGTTTAAAAAACTCATATCTAGAAGTATGATCAAGTCTTTCTCAGACACATAAATGCTCAGCAAGGCGGGCATGGGGTTGTTACGTGGTATGGGATAAAGTGAGCATTGGTAAATTTGTCTGGACCACCGATCTATGTCACTCCGTAAAAAACGGTGATGCTTGCTCGGGTTTCGTGCGTCTTATGTGTCTCAAGTCAAGCGATAGTAATAGCATAAATTATGAAATCATGTCTCTTGTGCTCTTGAAATGAACAAATAGATTGTCAGAATTGTAACAATTCTGTCAATGAGACAACGTTCATTCAGTCGGAATTGATGAAAATTTGATCTTTTTTCAAATTAGGTTGGCAAAGAAATTGACTGAAAAATATAAGCCGAACGATTTGTTCGTTTTACATCCATTGCTATATTAAAGGCAGAGAAGGAACACTCGCCTTTGGAATCGATCCGACATTCTTTTCTTCATCATGTCGCAATTCAACGACTCAGTCGTTTGAGCAATTAAATTGATTACGACAAATGTTAATTAGAATTCTTATTGTTGAGAACATTCAAAAGAGAATCGAGGCGTACTCCAGTTATAACAAAATTGCGCATTTACGATACTGTTGCTTTAATGATTACTTCACCATTTGTGATGTAAATTTCAATAGTTCCTTCTTTGTTTTTCTTTTCGATTTGGAAATTCAGCCGTGCTTGTTCGTTATTTATTAGTCAAAGAGAAACATTATCGATGTAATCCTGTATACCTGCTGATATTGTTGTAGTAGTGACCTGGACACTCAGTTTGATGGGGTATATGAGAATAATAACAACAACAATCAAAAATATGTAATTGCTTATATCTTCCACGTGAGTTGAATTCGTATCTTGAATTTATGTGAACCTGAGATGTGCAGTAAAAAATTGTAAAAAAATCGCAACCTCTCATTCTTATACAATTGCCACTTCCGATTCTTTATCTCGCTGCTATCATCCTTCTAGCGCTTTCTTCCCAGCTCTTGTCTGTTCCCTACCTCCTTCCTATCCAAGAAATGTATATCTTTATTTATTCTTCCACCATTATTTGTCTCTATCCCATTCCTTTAAGTACCTATTACTCCTTGAAATTCACTCTCATTTAAATTTTTTTCTCCATTAAATGGAATTTGTATGAGACTAAATGAAAACCAATTGAAGTGACATGATTTAAAATCGAAGTTGCTCTTCATATTGCCTCTTTCTCTGAGTGTCTGTAAAGATGAATGGCAAGGTTGAGAAAACTTGTGAAAACATTTCACGGGATTCGACATTTTCATCACACATCATACTTTGCATGAAGTTAAGAGTTGCTTGAGATGAGGTTATGATATCGGATGTTTGAACGTTATTATTGAAATGCTTCAAGAGAACAAAACAAATTGCGAATAGCGTATCGTAGCGTAGTCTAGCCGGCAAGTACTTTTCTTCGGAAATCGAGTTGAGGTTGTCTTCGCCGGAAATTATGATTGAGGTTTCATTCGATCCGTAATGGCATCTCGGAACTTCCTGGAGGAAATGAAGACCTGCTCGAGCAAATGGTAAAAGTTATGGAAAATTGAGTGAGCAAAAGAAATGCATTCAGTTTTTCGCGAATATCGCAGAAATTATTGGAAAGAGTGAAAATCAATGCAAAATGATTCGGAATGAACAGGAAATGTCCAAATGAAAAGTCCTACTTCCCAGAACTGTGCCGGCGATAGTTAAAATCTCAATATGAAAATAATGAATCTCACGAGTATTCAGCCTATCGAATATGAATATTATGAGAAGGAAAGGACCATGTACGTACGCGATACTTTGACGAATGATCAGGCAACAGGAGATTCTCACTCGATTCTTCCAGTATCTACGCTATTGTTGATTGCGAAATGTTCCAAATAGAAAATCAACCCGAAAACCCGGATGATGTTTCGAATAAAAACCCGACTTTTTTTTCGTTTCTAAAAATTTTTTTGTTGACAATTTTTGGCAATCAAAGATCAGAAATGTGAATAAAACTAAGAGAAGAACTTTGTTCCCAAATAATCTGATAAATTGGTTTTCTTATCGTTGGAAGCTGCATGCAAATGATGTTTGTTCTCTTTTTGTTACTACTGCTCGACCAATTAGACAGGTGTATTGTGTATAGTATGATAAAAAAATCTTCTTTTAGGGCAATTATGCGAGCAGTAAAAGAGACTGAATAGAAAATATAATCTTCATGTAGCATCTTCAATGTAGGGATGTATTTGAACTGATTTAAATATTCGAAAGGGAAAATTTTCCTTATTGCTGTACTTACAGTTTTAATTGCATAAGGTCTTCAATTGTTATAACGAAGATAGTTAGTTAGTTCATCGAGAATTTCTCCAATTCCCTCAACAAAAATATTTTTTAGAACCCTCCAAGTATAGCTGCTCGGTGACGAATACATTTCCCGACTCCCATTCCAAAAATTTACAAAATTGTTGGTTTAATTGAGAACTTGGGGGAATTTTTCAATAGTCAGAAGTATAAAAATTGCATTCTTTTCTATTCATTTCCAATTGGCTGGATTAATTTGTTTTCGTTGAAGTGTATGAATTGGGCGTCACATGTCCACGCCACATTACCCTTCTTGTGCACTACTCCCTCTCCTGAAACAAAAGGTTCGAAACTGAAATCATGAGTATAAGAGATTCCTGGCGGCGTGATTCCTTCCAGGAGATTTTCGTCCTACTCTGAATCTTCTCTTCTGGATTTTTGAGTTCCCCAATAATTTTTGAGACGTGCAAAAAACTGAAGGCATATTTTTTTCTTTACACTAATTTGTTTATACTTTCTATAATTCCCTCAAACAGGTCTTCGATTTCATTTGAAATGTTTCTGCATGCCATTGCGACTCGAATGACATAACTTTCAATGAAGGCGAACTAAAATTCGATGAAGACTCGTCACTAATTGTATTAGTACTCCGATGGTGTTTGGAAGCATCAATGATTGATGATAAGTGCTTATTAGTGTTTCCCGAGAACAACGATGGGCTGTCGAAAGTTAGGACCACACAAGTTATTGAACCAAAATATTTCTTGGATTCAATGGTAGTTGCACGGGCGTCACAAAAAGTGCCTTCGGCATGAATTTGGACGTATTCCCAGAAGTGAACAACGTATATTTATTCACAGAAGTGTTCCAGATAAGTTGACAGAAAAGTTGTCTTCCTTACATTTTTTTAGGATCGACCTATCCATTTGGCAAAAATGGTGAAATCTCTTGGACTGTCCATTTTCTAAGATAACGCATGAAAATTGTATGTCAGAATTCTCTCATCATCACGAGATGTCACAAGCCAATTTTCATTATTGGGTTAGTACTGTCTGTGCGAGCAGTACATATTTCGTGACATGCTCTCTTCATCATTGTCCCTCATATAAAGCCATCAAAGCAAATTGCATAGAATACTCTTCTTAACATGTCGCAAAAATGGAATCTAATTCGCCGTAAGGTTCTCTACTAAAGTACTTGAAGAATATGTGGAGACCAAGGACGTCACTTCTTTCTCCAACGTCTCTTCTCATATGTTCCCGATTCATGTCAAAGTCTCTCCAGTATTTATAGTGAGTAGCGCATCTATAGGGCGCTTTCAAAGATCCCTTTACAATAAGCTTATTATATTGACCTAAACAGACAGATCGAGAATATCACCGACAGACGACGGTGCGTTACCAATTCATTCTAGCAGTCCAGCAGTTTCGTAGTTGGTGCTTGATCTAGCCCTTGTCCGATGCTGACAATCCGTCCAATGAGTATCGATGTTGCAGCAGAGAAACAACACTTAAATTCAAGACAGTATTCACCCATTTTAACACTATGGCCCACTCACACTTTCAATAAATTTAGATACCACTGGTATCAGAATTCATAGTTTATCGACGCCAATTCACCATCTTACTTTTATCTTATCATTTTCGCACTATCATCACAATGAAGCTCCCCAGTGGATCTGTACCGTATGTCCCAAAAACATCAATGAACTGAAGTGGCGTGACGAATGAAACGATCTCACGTTCGAAGATCGATACAAATCTTGAGTGCAAGCTGTGAACTAAGATATAATTTAAACTGAATTGACATTTTCAGAATGGCTCAAGGATATTCAGACTGCGCAGAAATTCACCAACGCCCGATTTTCTGGGCGAGTTGTACATTCATAGGATTCCAATAATTGAGATCGTTGCAGATTTCCACATTGATGAAGAAGAAAAGTATTTTTTGAATAAATATCAATTGGAGAGTGCATCCACGGATGAAAAAGTCCATAGAAAACTTCTCTTATCGTCATGTTAAATTACAGTATAGGATCAAGAAAATTATATTTTTGATGTCACTTATGCAGAGTTCATCATCATCATCATCAGTTAGCGCCCACCGAAGTAATATTTGTTTTGTGGCGGACGATGAATAGACCCTACAGAAAAAAAAACCGGCTACACCAAGATCATGAATATCAATGATTTGTGGCTGGGCATTCCCCTCATAATGTTCGAACTATGGTGCTTAGCGAAGAAGCATTCTAAAAAGATCTCCCATCAACCCACCATCATATTAATGCACGAAGATCTTTATTTATGGAGACGTGAAGCTTTCTTTCACATTGTTCAAAACCTTCAACTACGGTTGTTACGTTTTTGTATTTTGTGCCAAATTCAAATATAAAAAATATTGCGTAAGTTCAAATTTGATTATGGTATGCTGGTAGTATCACAAACCACAATGCATTGATTTCAATGTTTCTTTCACTCAATCAGACTTTGATTGGTGTGGTTTTGATACTGTATCCTGCTGACCTTTGTTACCACTATTGTCAGTTGTATACTCAAGATCCCCCAAGGAAAAGGCAGACTTGCGAAATTTGGGATGGGTGGAATCAACTACATTCCATATCAATTAAGCACCAGATTGAGATTTACGTTTTTAATTGATCAGTCATGTGGGGTGAGGATGACAACTCCTTCCCCGTGTACCCACTTTCAACAGCTTCTAAATCTATCGAATTTCTCCAATCAATCGAAACATCATACCAATAACAGATTCTTTCATCATCATGCACGCTGTTGATATTTTTCTAAAGACCAACATAAAACTTGATCAGAAAAGTCGACTATTTTTGTTTCTTTTTCTTTTCACAGTATATCCAGAATATTATTCGAAATGAGCGATGAAAATTATCATGAAGTTTACCATCGTGGTTTTTCATTTTCTCGCTGAGCAGATTCTTGTTGCATACCTTCCAAACCATTAAAGTAAACATAATTGACCTGGATATATTCCTTGAAGAAAATTGAAAGCGCTATAGAAAAATTCTCTTTATAATTGGCCGCATTTACTCTTCCAAGGGTTATCCGAAGTTGAAGTTGAAGTAAGAATGGATTTCTCATTTTGCTGGCTGTAGATTCAATTTTTTTGGGATCAATCGAAAAATCGAGAACACCTTAGATGAAGAGGTCGATAATATGATACCCGCACGACAGTCAGATAAACAAAGTGCAGTTTGCTAGAAATGATATCTGTTCAATGCGAATAAATTCGAATATGTGATGACTTTTAAAATTTCTGGTAATTTTGTCAATGAAATATAAATTTTCAATGGAGTGATTTGATTTTCCACTTGACCCAAAAAACTTCAACCTGCAGCTGAGAAAACAAGGATTCCATTCTGACTTCGACTTCATCCTTGAGAAACATTTCAAGGAGTAAATTTAGCCAATAATGGTGGCAGACTCTTTCTGTGGCGCATTCGATTTCCTCTGAGAATACTCATTGGGTTTTTCCGGATAGTGATTCTCACATATATTACTCAATTTCAAAGTTTGAGAGTCAAATCGTAAAATCATACCAATGTTCAGGGTATGATTATTAACGATACATCTGATAAAAATTTTCTACCAAACCTTTTTTGTATAGTGTTTTCTTCGAGAAATATATCAATATACCATAAAATATTCTATATAAAATATGTCGATATACCGTTCACAAATAAGATAGTCGATTTTTTTTATTCATCCTACTATGCAGACAGGCTACTTGCCTGGAAGATAATACGCGATGGCACTGAATGATAAAGGTCGAGTTCTCCACAATTTAGTTTCGAAACAATTTTTCGAAGGGAATGTTTCAATCTCTGCTTTTTTTATTCATAAGTTATCCACATCTTCGGCATAGAGTCAATGAGGGATTCATAAGTAGTCTCAATGTGCAAACATGAACATTTTTATTATACTAAAATATTCACCGCCATACCTGCGCTGGAAGTTCAAATTTGCATTCTATTGAGTAACAAGAACATTTTACATTTCGTTTAGAAGACAAACATGCGAGAAAAAATGCATCGATCTTACGGCTGTGCCATTGTTACAGCGAAACATGATAAGAATTGTCAACTTTAGTGGTAGATCTGGTAAAAAATAGAATACAAACTACTGCAGAACTAGAACATCCCAATCTGCGTTGTTGCCACTCTCGCCTGCGGCTCGAGAAGGTAATGTTGCATGCTGATTGTAATGCTCCATTTCCATTCCTTGATATGTAACCTACTATTCAAGGTGGATGTTCAGTCTTTCATTCTCGAAACATTGCTCTACAATCTCTTATATCTGCGATATATTTCCATCATTACTTTTACAGTACTCATTGAACCTTCATTCAATCCACATAATGCAATATGTATTCCAAAAACCTCGCTAATTGAAGTACTTCATCAACAAGTCACCGTGGATTAGAGAAACGACCAGAAAGCTCCAAGACTAATGTTTCGAAGCGAATTTTTCAACAGGTCTCCTTTATTGAATGTTACTGTCGATGTCATTATTTGACATCCAACATTTCCATTGTGACTGAGTTCACAAGAACAGGAATGGTACTATGATGAATATACGCATGAATGATACAAAAGAGGCAGAAAATATGGAAGGAGGATATGTATACAAACAACAAAGGCATGAGATACGTTTGATATATATATATCCAGAGTATTTTAATTCTTTATGCGATCCCATTCATGCTGACATTATCAACTGTCTTTGATTATGGTAGATAATACCTCGGATAATAGTCAGTATATACGGTGAAATTATTGTATTGCAGACTTGAAATACAAAGTCTGAAGATAATTTTAGGAAGATGATGAAGTATTAGACTTGTGAACAAGTCCACTATCAACCGCATAAAGTTTGTGCACTCTCGTTTCTTAATCTTAATTGATCTATTTACCCAACATGGTACACCTCTGGCATCTACAAGTGACAATTTTCATCTTTATCTTAACCGCCAGGATTTCTGGTCTTTAGATGCCACTCAGACCGAACTTAATCATCATGAACGAGGAAGAAACAACTCGTGAGCAAAACAAATTGGAATCTTTATTCAACGTTTTGTTTTTCAAATATAATTGAACTCATAGAATTTGTATTTTACAGTCCATAAAAAAACCTTATCGGTTCGTACCTCCAAATGAATATTCTCAAATAACCATCGATAAAAGGATGTTTAGAACGTAGCAGAGCAAAAGAGAGGAATGGCCTAATTAACCAAAAGCAGCTACACAACTACGAATACGGACGTTAAGTGACACGAATTGAACACAAACACTGAGAGCAATTTACAAGTCGGCTGACCAGCATTAACAAACCGACCAACTTCTCTCGAAACTTGAGATTTAGTTTCTGTCAAATATGCTCTTGAATGTCTTGAATGTTAAGTGCCCTTCATATCACCATGAGATCTGTATTCCATCCGTGACACAGGATGTTCGTTCCAGGAGAGATTTCTTATATCCGGAACAATTACGACGACTAGAGTCATAATTGCTCAACCACTACAGGGGTACGATTCATAACTGGACTTAACATGGATGATATTGAGAAGCTGAAATTTGGACCAATTACCAAGATAAGTATCCACAAAGGAAACACTCCACCGAAACGTTTTCAGGTGATGACTGTTCATCCTCCAACCATAAAAGCCAGGAGTGCCGTTTCCTAAATTGCCTGAATGAATTTGGACTACTGATGGATTAATGAACGCCCAAACCATTGGGGTAAATTGTACATAAAATAGGATGCTCGAGTTGAGAAAATCATAAGAAGTTTTAGGATTATTCGAAAGAAAATCGTACTTATTCGTCATCACTCATCGACCTATGTCTTTATTTCAGTCCAAAGAGTGCAATGAATTATCAAAAAACATAGACTGATAATAACGGAATTTTGGTTTTTGGCAGATGCGAATGAATTTTTGATGAGTTGCGTTTCAGCCTCGCCGCAACCACGTCCAGTAATTCGCTACTAGACGTTACCCCCACGCCGAACGAACCGCAATGTTAAGTGGAGAGGTTATTTCCAAGGGTCTTCTACCAATCGTCAGACCTTACATGCCGAAAGATCTTCATATTTGAAACAGTAAACACTAGTTACGCAATGAATATCATATCTTTTCACGACTGGAACCATTATAGATCTGAGAGCGATGATGTACGTATTTGAGAACATTGTTACTTGATGGAAACCTCTTTCCATGCAGATAATAGAGACAGTTTGACATATAGATTTCATGTAAACATTTCAGATGTATTTCCAAATTAAATTCTGTGCACATTGAAAATACCATTTTCACGATTGAGTTCAGATGAAACACAAACAACCGACAATAATTCTGTCATCAACTTTTCAGATATGAATGCGGCTTTGTTTGCATTAGATAATTGGACTTTTTCCTCATCCATGTCATTGAACTTTTATTCGGGGATTTCACATATTATTTCATAACGTTTTGATCTCACTTAGATTAAGTAATAGTCTGTGACTGTTCAGTTGTTTCAAGATGCGATGTGAGCATTCCATGAAATGCTTTAATGAGTAGATTGAAGGCTGTGAATGATGATACTAATTATTGGATTATCTCATCCACAATGACATATGTCGCATCAAGAATTCTAATTAGGTTCCGACGACGATTATATGTGGTGTGATGGCGGTTACGTTTCGTGAGTTTTGTTTCCACGTCTTTGATTTCCTTCCTCGCATATACCATTTGATTACTGTGATGTAGAACTTCATATTAACACTTGTATTACTGATATGATAACGTTCCAACTCTGTGTCCTGTTCATGCATTTGTATCACTTCCGCGTCTCCGTGTGATATCGACCATGGTTCACTTTCAGTGAGATGTTCCTCATCTTAAACAATATTGTGGGTTATTCTGGTGGGATCCTATGCTTCTATCTTCTCTATTGTTCCATAAGCGACCCTTGCTCCTTTACGACATTCTCTAATGGTCGGTCATTTGCCGCAATTTATGTCTCCTCTCTGTAATAATGGGCAATATGAGATTCTTAGCAATAAATATTTATTGGTGCATTCTTGTCCTGATTCCTTCCACAAATAGTGTTGCATTCTAAACTATAATATTTGTGATTGTTAAATTTTTGTCACAACCGTCATTGAGAATCAGGCGGCTCTCTTTCGCCCATTATAGTGAAGTACATGAAGTCCAACAATATCATTCAACACATTCCATTCAACTCCCTTGCCAATCAACGGTACACAGAATGAGGACGACTCTTTACAATTCCAATAGCGTCAGCTATTCACAATTCATAAACAGATTTTGAAACTGAAAATGGAGCAATATGAAAGAAGATAAACTATAGGAGAATAGAGCAAAAATAAGATTTCCCAAGTACATAAACATATTTCATGATTGTGGCTTCATTGTTAACGCATAACCCCAAGCATGACATAATTCAAAAATCAATATCTCTCACCTTATTCTACATAATTTGTGATTTCAAATACTGCAAGAATAGATTGAAGTAGCAAAATTAACGTTCATGCCGTAAAAAAAAATTGTGTACTATGGAGATTATCGGCAAAATCTCATTTTTGATCACAAAACATTTATCTAGTTCATTATTGAACGAGAACATTTCGTAATAATCATGAAATATAAAACAACTTTTATCAATACATAGCGATTCTGTGTCAAATATGGATGGAGACCATTAGAAGTTACATCATGTCTTTTGCATGAAATCCAACACCGTTAGTATCATATACTCGTTTGTGAAGAAGTTGGCAGTTTCTCACGCACTATACAATTCTGTTCTGGAACTTGGTACTTATTCGATACGTGAAAATTTTTATTTTTCCTGGAGCACGAATGAACTCAATCCTGCAGGAACACACGTCAATAAGCTATCGAAACAATCATGTCTTAATTCAATGACACCTACTAATCAACACATTCTCGTTTCGAGCATTTCGTAATATTTCTTTCTCCCAGTGTACATCAAATGGCAAGTATTAATTGGTGGTATCACCTTGCTAATCGATGATATAAAAATGTCGTTCCAAATCTCCACCCATGGTACGGTTGCTCATTCCCCTGTTTAATCTGAAACTGATATAATTCTAAATCTCTATATATCCATTATCGTCCGGTCATTATCGTCCGAGTCATTTTGTCAGAAGGTAATTTAATGCGAAGATAATCACAATTTATGAAACGCATGCTCAGGGGGGTACCAGACTGCTTCTTTGCGCGAACAGAGGTGATAAGCTCTGGGATGTCAGCCAATATGATGGAAGCATAAAATGAAGCACAAACTCTTTGACACATTATAAAATTATTTCGTTAAGTGCTCAGAGAATCCGTTCATTTGGAAACATCGAAAAACGAATGCCATCTGTAGGAAAAACGTAACGAAACAGAATAGAATATCGAATAAAAGACGAGAGAATGTGAGCGAAAGCAAATTCCGAGAAATCTCGAGAAAGAGCTACCGTTGAACGAGAAATGCCTCTGACATTTTCCCCATATTTTCTTCAACACCGTCGTATGTTTGAGTATGATTATGAAGATTCACATTAAAAATTATTGGGGACAAAACATATACACACGTTCACCCCCTTTATACACATCTGAAAATCGCACATCGACATGCTCGCATGGAGGGGAGTATTACACTGGCACTGTATAATATCTTATTGCGCGTGCGTGTTCACACATCAAAATGTATTTCGTATACTTCACCACATAGACGGAGCTTCACAACGCTCCTTTTGCTACTCCACCATTCGACGAACGCGCGCGTGGCAAGAACGTTCTTCGCCCGATCGTAACACTATTATCTGTATGAAGTTCCACATCGGAAGTTTATCGAATATAAATGTGAAGATATTCCGCACTTGATCGCAATTATTTTTCTTATGCAGATCGGAGAATTCATTCATCTGACTAAACTAATTGAATGGATGGGGTAATTTATTGATAGTACTTCGTGAGTATAAAATATCGGAGTGCTGTGTACTCTTTTGAATCTGAAACTACACGATGATCTATTAATCCATCTACGATGACGCCACGAGACTCGCAACACAATGCAGGTTTTTCGAAAAAGAGAGTGAAATTGATAGCTGGGAGCAGTGGTTCTTCCATCAAAGTGAATTAAAATGTGATCAATAATAAGATATAAAGTTACAGATGCAACTGTCTAGATGATAATTTTGAGTGAATGGCAGAACTTGACTAGGGAAACAATCAACAATCGCAAAAATGAATATGACAAATGAGACATCAATACCGAGTGACTCGATGTACCGATGTGGCTCGGGATTGGATTCTTTTCGTGAAGAGTATTCAAAGATTCATGGTTGGGCTAGCCTTTTGGTTTGCATTTTTGGATCAATCGCAAATACATTGAACATTGCTGTATTGACTCGTCATGAGATACGTTCACCAACCAATGCCATTTTGACGGGATTGGCTGTCGCCGATTTATTGGTGATGTTGGAATATATACCATATGCAATCCACATGTATCTTTATCATCGATCAAGACGAGATACATACACATATGGTTGGGCGGTGTTTGTATTGATACATTCCATCTTCACACAAATTTGTCATACAATTTCCATTTGGCTGACAGTAACTCTTGCCGTATGCAGATATATAGCAGTAGCTCATCCACAACGTAATCGCGAATGGTGTAGCTTCAAGAGGACAGTACTCGCTATTATTATAGCTTACATTATTTGTCCATTGATATGTCTGCCAGTTTTATTCACAACTGAAGTCATGTCCAACGTGGAATTATTGGACATTAATGGTAATTCAGTAAACGTGACTGAGTATGATGCCAGTACTCATACAAATCTCACAAACACAACAATTTGGCATGTTGATCACAGTGAAACAGTGAGAACCAATTATTTATTGAGTTTATTAGATTTTTGGGTGTATGGTGTGGTGATTAAACTCATACCATGTTTAACATTAACAATACTGAGTTGGAGACTAATTCAAGCATTGATGGATGCCAAAAAACGTCGCAAACTTCTGACAACAGCAACAGTGGTGAAACAACATGATGATAAAGTGCTGGAACACTCTGTTGACATAAGAAAAAGTAAAAGAAAGTCGTCCAGGATACTGGAAAAAGAACGACAAACTGATAGGACTACAAGGATGTTACTAGCTGTGCTCCTACTCTTTTTACTCACAGAGTTTCCACAAGGGGTGTTGGGTTTACTCAGTGGCATATTAGGAAGTGGATTCTTCAGGACTTGTTACGTGAAACTCGGTAGGCGAATGTCTTTTCGTTTTTGAATTTTGATTCTGTTTTTACTGACCCAATTCCAAAAAGTCTATCACCCTAATAATTAATTGGTCGCTAAGAATTCTGCGGGCTGTTCACGTCATTGGAATAATGTTTCACTCTGAAATTGAATTTTCTAAAAAATCCACTTGATCACTTCTTCCTACCACCATACAGAAATGTACGAACCTCGCACCACATTTTATTTGTCGTGTTTGATGATAATTTGACTGCGTTAAATAGGGGGATTGGGGAAATGCTTCCACTGTATTTCAATACCATTGGGAGAATAGAATGCAACAAGTTCTAATTGTTCCGCTTGTCTCTATTAAGGAATTTCGATGTTTCATTACCTATTCTGCGCCTACAGAACATCCTCCAGCCAACGACAAAGTATAATGTTAGAGAATTAGTCTACCACAAGTGGCTTTGATGACCACTGATGTATCAAACTAACATTTTTTATCAAATATGTAGATGGAATTTGAAGGGATATATTTTGCGATTTGAGTCTAATGAAATTCTCTGGATCATTTCATCATCGTATTGTGGTATTCCCCATCTGTTACCCCAATACTCTATACTTCATTTCGACTCACTGGCCTTTATATTTTGAGAGGGATGCTCGTTGATCAAGGCTATCAACGTATTGGCATCTCACGACGCCACATCACGCAATGGTTATATCACTGTATGTAACTATCCCCCGCGTAATTCTCAAATACAGAATTCAATCGTTCTCATCTCTTCTTTATTTTTTCAATTTTCATCAGCACTTCCACATCTTTATTTGTAATCAGCCATCGTTTGAACATTTTACTTATTTATTCTCATCTTTCAATAAAATTCGGAAACATATCGAATTGAATATACAGATTCAACTGGATTGTTGTTGGATCATGTTGAAGTGAGGCTTCAGCATAAAATACGTCGCAAAAATTCTGTCAAGATTGCTACTCGAGGGACATATAAATATTCATCACGAAGAAGCAGGGAAACTCACTTTTCCTGATGGAATAATATGCGTGTTTAATGGGTTCAGTATCTATTGATACTCTGAGTAGTCACAGCTGTTATCGTTATGAATTCGATTCACATTTCTTCCCTACTTATTGGGAAAAACGAATATTTGGAAAGGATAAAACATTGATCAATGAATAATCAGAGAATCTAAAGCACAATTATATCAGATAAATTGAGTAACCAGCTTGAATCAGTTCAAAAATTTTTATGAGAATTGATTCATATATACATCCCTTCATTTGGTTCACGACTTCACCTTCACACACACTACGGGAATAAAGCAAGCTGGGTCCGATTGATGACCGCTTCGCACTTTCCAATGCTGGGCTGTCCTCTCAAAATTTACTCGACACTGATAAAGTGACATTTCACCAATGGTGTTTGGTCTCAAACTAATTCCAATAATCACAATCGCAGAATACGCTGCAAGCTTGTTCACCGCAGTAATAATTCCGTATTGGAAGATTCAGAATAAACGGTAAATGGATGAGAAATTCATTCCAGTGATGAATAGTGCAGTTCAAACGATGTGAGTTTCACTTTAATGCCATTTCTTCGACTTTATATGCACATAATTCATACAAGCAGTTGACTCATGTGGAGGAAATCATGGAATCGAAGTGGAAGCAAAATTGATGACATCGACTTCCGTTTTGAAATGATAACTTTGTTTTCTTTTTTCTTATCAGTAAACCTAACGTTATGAATAAATAGATAATGGGTATTCAACTATCAAATGAATTCATTACGATAGATCCGGAAAATGTATTCACCTACTCAACTCGTGACTAATGATCTGGGGTTATTTTCTGCCAGTATATGTTTAACTGAATGACAAGTTCTGTCATGAAAGGGGGAGCCATATGTGCGAATATATATAAAGGTAGAGAGATCTAATATATGTATACTTTATATATACACGACATGGAGGGTGATATAGTAATAATAAGACAAAATTTATAATAAAACCTGTGGAGGTAGGGTAAGAATAGCGATAGAGGAAGCTGATAAACTTCCAATTAATATCTTCTGAGCCATCTTATTATCAAAGATGTATTATTATATCAAATACGTCAGAGGAGAATTAAGTTGTTATTTTCCCAATTTTCTCTCTATTCCCTGTTCTCTTATCATTTCAGAACTTTATTGAAAAAGGAGATTGGTCGCATGCCACCAATTCCCTATCAGGGTCTTTGCTCCCCAATATTCCCAATCGAATTGATAAATTAAGGATATTGCAATCCTCATTTTTGACGCAATTAGGGGAGGAAATATATATTTCTGAAAGTGGTTTTATGAAATATTCGGTGATCATCAATGTCTGTATCCCACAACTTTTTCGGTTGTCAAAGTGTTCATTGGATGTCATAGTCATAGGCAGTCTGTATAGCATCTACCAAACTCCGTAGGAAACTCGTTTATGAATAATAAGTTTTCATAATTTCCGGTAATACATATTTGAGTGTTCTTTGTTGTTGAAGAAGAAAATAATATTGTTTCATACACCGAATATGTATGTGTGTTCAGTATTGTTTCCAACTAGTAACTCATATTCGAATCATATGTTATTGTTAGATGAGCTCGCATATTCATCTGCAGAGAGTTAAAAACTGCGTCTACATTCAACAATTCCTGCTTTCTTGCTCGAGAGTCAACTGTCCTCATTTCGCAATTATCCAACAGTGTGTCACGCTGCGTTATGAAAATTATTGTTGATTCATGGGGTTGTGACTTTTTCTCTGAAGTTCATTAACGTCTTCCATGAAGAGCAAAAATCTTTTTCACGATTTTCTCATTATATGTAAATGATTCATAGCGAAATTCTATGATATCGACATATTTCTGGAAAATGAAAAACAAAAGAAAATCGTTGCAATAATCGTAATGCATAACGGGAAATGTATTGGAATTTTAATTATTGATATTCTCATTCGTGCAGTTGCTTCAATGAGCGCATATGCATCAAACATAGTTGTAAAAGCAATATGCGAAAAAAATATTTATCATCGAAAGACAATGGTTATATATTCGCGAATAACAAAGCACTCATTGCCCAGCTGAATTTGACAACTAACGCGGCTGTAAGCGCTGATTTTGAAGTGGACTTGGTGCTATAACACAGCTCCAATTGAACAATTAAAATAAATGAATTCCATCCTCATATTCTATGATGAAATTGTGCAAGGTCAGGTATTAATCCATCAAGTACTCGTGTGACATTACCAATTCCACTCGGTTCAAAAAAAAAGTATACGTTTTGAAATGATTTTACATCCGTTCTGCATTTTTGGACAACTTGGATGTGAATAAATGCTCTGTTCTTTTTCACTTCACGTGAAATCCTGATTATGGAAAAATAGAATTATTAACTGAAAAAATAAAACTTCGCTCTTGATGGGTTGAAGAATGATCACACAGTGACCGACATAGTCGTTAAACCCCTGTGAACATCTTCAACGGGAAACTATGAAGATTTGTTGCTTCTACTTTATGCAGAATAATACTCATTGATCATCGAATTGAATTAGCAATATCTCTTGTTAACTAACCATAGTGTTTTTAATGATGAAGTTCTTCCGATAATCATTTTTCCCCTTTGTAAGAACTCTGAACATATTCATGTTACAACTTGATGATTGAATTCAAACTGAATTAAATCCTACTACCAAATTAACGCCATGGAAATCGTATGAGAAATCATCTTATATCGTATACAGCAATGCTATTTTCCATGCATATTCCAACTTTCGTTAATACTCACGGAAAGAATCGAATCACGTGCTGGTGATTGAAACGATTAGGATCCGACCTACCAAGTATTCCTTCACGGCCTTAGTGTGCTTGACTACTCACACGGAGACAGTTCACATACACGCACAAAGGTATAAATTCTACCCCACTTCCTTTCTCTTTATTCCTCTTTAGGCATCGTGCATACGAAAGCTCCTCAACCATGAATCGATCGCACTTCAACAAGACACGTTAGCAAGCACAAGTGAGGAAAAGAAGTTAAGTGCTTGTAAAACTCATCATATGCTCCCATTCTCAATGACCAAGTTTTTTCAAATCAGTGAGCCCGGAAATCACTCCGCATATTTTTTATTCATCATAGCATACGTTTTACATTCAAAGTATATGAGAATAATAGTTATGATCTTTCTTTATCTCCGAGGGACCTGAAATAAATTAATTCATTCTTTTATCTCTTCCTGACACTTTCAATAAAGTTAATTCGTAAGACTGCCGTATTCATGAGGAAACAGTTTGATATCTCTAAAATATGCACGCCGTATATTTGCCTCCCGAAAGTATCTATATATGCATGCATATACCTAAACCACAATAGAAAAGAATAAGCAGAGAGAAGGAATGGAAAACGAAGATGCAGCATCACGATTTATTTTATGAATAGCACAAGAATTAGCAATTAGCTCTGAATGAATTCTTTATTTCGCTTTTCGAGATTCCGGTGGTCATTTAAGATGAGAACATCACATTCCACTACATGAAGAGTTGCCTGTTCGATCAAGAAGCATTTTCTCTCAAAATTGAATCGAATACATTAAAGATTGAATCATACGGACTATTCGTTTCACATCAACAACCACCACGTAACGGTTCTTAAATTGCGGAATGAACAAGGAAGAAACACCATCCGATACACGCGTACGACGTAATTTCATGATAGGTACACAAAATACTCTGCTGAGAGTTCTATCTACCAAAATGCCTTGGTGTAGTATCTCCCAATTCGAAGCGATGCTCAACCACCCCCAGTTGAAAAAGTTGAAGGAAGTATTCCAACTAGATGAATTCACAATCCTGGAACATGGATCAGTTATGAGGAGAAAGATGTAATTTAAAGTTCTCATCGGATTTAACATCTTGATTGAATCATCAGCAAAAAGTAATCAGATTATAATCGTTAGCTTTTGTGGAACCATCAACTTCAACATTTTGGGGCTATTCTGAAAGCCCATATACTCCAGCATTTCTTCTGGATAATCCGAGAGATTCAAGAGAAATTCGTCGCACAGTAGAGTGAGATGGCAGCTTCATCTCTAATTTATTGTTCTTGAGCTTGAAAAAAATGAAGTGAATAGTATGATCATTTTAACTACGCTTCAAGCAAAGCAGTTATTTGAGCATTTCAACAATTTTCATAATTCTCATGTTCGCGAAGAATTCAGGAGGTCATCATGAGACAACATCAATTTGTCACAGTATTGCCGGAAATGATGACTATTCTATGGATGTTTTTTGGATACTTCACCTCTAGTTAATGTTCCATACACTCATTTAGCGAATTGTTTCTGGTCAATAATTTATTCTAATAGAAATGTTTCGGGTGATCATCTGAAAATACACAGACTCGCCATTATCCAATGAGTTGTTCATATCCAGTGGAGCCATCATACATCAATCATTTTATTTTAACCACGAACAGTTTATGGCATCGGATTAGTATACGACAACCAACAGGTTTCATCACCACACACCGCTGAACCAAGTTCATTTGAACACCAAGTCTTAGTGCATTCCATTCTAAGTTATAGCATGAGATGAGAAATACTTCGTGATCGAAAGAATTTAATTTCACAGCTTGATTTGCATTCGATCTTGATTTGGTGTCTACTTGAAAAAGTTTTTATAGTTTTCCACGAATTTTTTCCATCAATATTGTCGAAAATGACAATTTTTTGGAAAATTATCTCCCATTTTAGTGTCGATCTTGACATTAGACAGGATCATATCGATATGAACTACTTTTCACCAGAATACTTTATCATCAAAACGCAGTTTTTGGAAATACAGACGGAGATACTTCTGCACAATTATTTGGGTTCCATCTTCATGTTACTTTTTTTTTTATTTAGGAATGTACACACATTTCAAGTTAT
Source organism: Meteorus sp. PSUC_FEM 10030008 (assembly GCA_018881525.1). Taxonomy (NCBI): domain Eukaryota; kingdom Metazoa; phylum Arthropoda; class Insecta; order Hymenoptera; family Braconidae; genus Meteorus; species Meteorus sp. PSUC_FEM 10030008. Next base: position 69,311 of record JABMBR010004417.1, read on the forward strand.
TTTCGAATAAATTGATGAAACCAGAACATTCTTTGGCCCGATTTCCCGACAGGCCTAGCATACTTATGTTGAAATTCCGAGGCCAACATTGAGATATGGATTCGATATACGACTGCTCCAAATATTTCGATAGGTCAGTCGATCGGAGGCAGATACCAGCAACAGATTATTATAAGAATACTCTGTCCACTGAGTCTCGGTACTAATATGGATACTTTATTGAACAGTGAAACAGATGCGTTCATCATTCTCGCCACTCTATCCGAAATGGCTCTATGATAAAAACAACTGTAATTCAGAAATCGACAGCGAGAGTATAGAAACGTGTTTCATAGTTAGAAATTTTTCTTTACATTTATGAACACCCTTACTGTTATAAAACCTTATGGCATATAACTTTGAATACCGATATGAATAATATCGTAGGAGTGCTTAATCTTGTATGCCATAAATATATTGAAGTTTTGTTCTACGATTATGTGAAAGAACGATATAATTTGAAATGAAAGTATTCTCTAGATCTATCAATTAATTTTATGATACACGGGAGACGTCCAAGTCATCTTCCTTCCCCAAACATGCCAAAAGTGCTGGATAATCCGCGAGAGCAAACAATACTTCCCTCATGATACAAAGATCATATTTGGGAAAGTTCTATGGGGTTTTGACTACTCTTGAAAGTAGCGGTCCGCTGTGTACTAAACCCTACACACAAATCAGCACAATCTCAATCTACAAATACACATTCACTCTCATCTTTCAGTACATAGTGTACCATTGTATATCCGGAAGGAACTTTGTTTGTTTGTAACCTTTTCACGCCTCAACCACTGGATAGATTTAGACAGATTTTCGCCAGAAGACAACGATTCTCTTGGGGCGCACTGCAAAAAACTAGAATTTTATAAGTATCTGAAGAACGATCGGAGTACTCATATATAATAAACTTTCAGCATTTTCATGCCTGATCACACAATTGCTCACTACCGTTGACATCAGCTTATAAGACATCTCAAATGTGCCGATTGAAAAAGTCACTTCTTTGTCATCATGAACTGTTATGATATGTCTCACATTTTTGAGGGAAGCATCATGAGGTGTCTCATTTTCCGAGTACAGAAGAATCATTGCGCAGTCATTAAAGGAGTCAGCGCATAAAATTGTGAAAATGTCTTTGCACGTGGTTGGGTTTATTAGTATGAGCGTTCAAAAATAAAGTGTGAGCCCAGCTTCGATTGAAAATTCGATAGAACAAATGCTGTAGACTGTTTCCAGTCAATGTGTGATATGCCCCTTCCTTACCGTTGTTTAAAATGCGTGCACCGAGCTATTCCACAGCAAGATTCCATCAGAAATTGAAATATGCAACAGCCAATATGCACACGTGTGCGCGAATGGCCCAAAACAAAGTGCACATGGGCTTGATCACTATCCACCGTTGGTTTTTAATAAGAATTCTGAACCAATGCATTTACCATCCGAACAATAGAAACGCTTATACCGGCATTGATTTTCCTTTCATGTAATACAGTAGAGATATTGGAAGGGTTTTACCATGATGATAGTTTCCTGCAGTATCACCAGATTTTCATATTGATGATCGATATTTTTTCAAATTATATGTACATCTATAGTTTGATGTTTTTCGACTACTACTAGCAAAACTATAGAATGATGTATAGAAGCGTCTTCTCAGAGGTTTCCTCACCCGCCACTGGCATAGTTTCTAAAAATCCAGCGTATGAACCTTCATCATCCCCATATTTCGAAAAATCATCAAACTAAATTAGATACAATATCGACAAGTTGGTTGTTTCTCTTTCGAATAATGTAGAATTTTCTCAATAACCACAGCAAAGTGAGGAATATGGGATCGAAATACAAACCTCTAAGGAGTTTATGTACCTCTCAATCGATGTATTGATGAATTTAAGGTGGTACTTACGTTAATTTTTGTTTTCATTGATTCATGAAGAATATGCATTTTTTTTATATATACTATATTTCTGTCGCTCTTGAAGTATTCATTGCGTCGGAACAGGCTTCCATTCTGATGAAAAATTATAATGTGAAAGTATCGATATACCAGAGTACAAGTGATCCAGTACATTTTGGATGATGTGAAATCATTGAAGTATGCGGTGCAATTCTGAAAATGTATTTCAACTATGGAATCCAATGTTACAAGATACTGAAATGACATATTGAAAATACCATCATCATCATTGATCATTATCATCTATACTTGTCTCTACCAGTCTATACTTCTATACTAATCCGTACTAATATTATGAAGTTGAACAGTTTCTTCAGTTGAACGCACTAATCTCAGGAACTACTGATAAACAAGAAAGAGAAAGATTGTTATACATCACCATTTTTCGGAAAAAGACAAAAAATGCATAATCTTTTCCAAAGTAGGAAAAACCATATAATTCCAGTCTTCAATTTCGAAGATGTTAGATCTGCATAGGTGTCTTCCAGGTGGAAAAAAAATTCTCATTTTTTAGGGTCTTATGTGTAAAATTATAAAATTCTACTGCGGCCCGTACCGGTAGAAGTTCAATCTCGCATCCATTTCATTGGGCTCCATGAAACTTAAGCCCATGTGAGTGCTATATCAGATACACTTCAAACAGTATCACAAATACAATTTCAATGAGATTAATGTCACTTACCCAACCTTTCATACATTCAGTGATCGTTCAAGAAAATAATCTGATGAAATAACTTAGGAGAACTCTTCGTGCATATTGCATTCAAGTAAATGATGTTTGAACTATGTTTGAGCCCTCATCAGTATAATAAAAGACTAGTCATGTAGAATCTCATAATGGCTCTTTGGAAAATATGATTGATTCATGACGTCAATCCTCGACATAATGTTCGCACTTGACTGCTGTAAGAGATAGCAGTGAGACATCTGAGTTGATGACTGTCTACCGGTTGAGGGAATTATATCGTTTTTGTATCATCATATCCTAAGAATGAAATTTAATACGCTAATAAATTCATTTACAACAATTGTCGGAGTAAAGAACTACTACACTCCTGCAATCGAAGAGTTTAACAATGACAGAAAAATGGAAATTACGGTGAATTATATCGAAATGAAAGATGTCTCAATTTCCTTCATACATATGAATCTCATTCACTGTCTCCTAACATCAGTCCGAATGACATTTCTTACTTGCAGAATAGAATAGGGAAGTCTCAGTTTTTTACTGGAAATAATTCACATAAACCATATTTACCTCCAATGTACTTTATAGTGAGGTGCTCATTACCTTTTGCTCTAATTTCCCTCTCATATTTTTTTTCATGAGTACAATGAAAGTGTACTCTCCTCAGAGGCAGGAAAACAACAATACTCCATTGCAGCTCATAACAATGTTCTTACCAAATTTCGTCTTTACTGACTTCAGTTTGGTCATTTCATGGTATGATTCTCTAGAAGAAATTTCAGCAACAAAATTCCCTTGAACTTTTTTCGAATACTTCTCACATTCATTATAATGAATATCAGAAGCATCGGAATTTGATATCAACTGAACGACAATGTTCAGGCGTAACTTTCCAATCTCCCATTTTTTCATACCTTGAAATTCTATTTTTCTCATTCTCAGTAAATTTTTCATCGGTTTCACCATTATCAACAAAGAAGCCATGACAATGACCCGAAGTTTGCAGTGCATCAAAACTATTTTTCTCAATAGTTCAATTCGCGAGAAACATATCCTCCTTGCAGAATGTTCGTACCTAAGTAGGGGAAGTGGGAAATGAGAGATGCAAAATAGATGTACAAGATACGGAGAAAGTGGACAGTAACTTTATGTATATATTATGCTTGATGTCGAATCATACAACATCTTATGACGAATTGGTAACCGGAGACAGAAATATTCCATTCCAGGGAGAACTATGAAAAATTGAAACGTTAAATATGTGTGTTTGACGTCGTCCATGAGTATTTGGATGGGTTCCGAACGATAGAAGGAAGCATATTTGGTTCATTTTCCTTTTATATGGTTAAGAAGGAAGTGTTCTGTTTAAACGCAAAAAGCATATAAGCAGAATTCAAGTAGCACTGAGCAAAATTTCCAGAAACGTGAAGAAAACTACCCTTGCATGGTCTGAACAACGGACTATAACTTAATCTGGAAATGAAAAGACGAATTGAGGATTCTTCAGGAAATTGATATTACAATTTTCGGAAGAGTTATATGCAAGGAAGTACGATTTTCAAGTGAATCTATACGTCATATTGCGTTGTTACGTAAGTTCTAATCAAAGGCAAAAGGATTCTCGTTCAATTGGTAGCCGATCTTTTAATCGACTTTGTTTGGAGAAAAGAGTGGTTGATGTTTCGAAATGGAATGAAGTTTTGTTTCTTACTTACAAAAACTCATTGACCTAGCTTAATAAAGCGAAAATCTTAACGCAGCTTCAATTGTCAGGGCATCGTTCTGTTTCAGCCCGGGGTGATATCTTGCTTCTTGAGTTCTAGCCGCAGCATTTCTCCGGTTATGAGATTGCAATGTTTATCTTTTGCCCTTGCATGTGTTTAGCTATTTGCGTCGAGTTCCATAACGATAATGTGCCAAAATCATTAGAAAACTGATATTCTCCCGTTATCAATGTGAGTGGCAATCAATGCAGAAATGTTCTGTTTCAAAACTAGCAGAAAATTCTGCGATTGCCCTCACACGTTGCCTGGCTCTGCCTATCATCAGTTCACACCGTGATCCCGCCAACACCTGCTCGGAAAGGCGTTCTGACTAAATTCTCTTTGAATGAATTCGATAGCTCATCAAACATACCTCAACACATTAACATCTATCATATTTTCATCGCCGTTTTCATCACATGGTGATTGTTTCCTTCTTCACAAAACTTGTGAAATAAAGGTATTTCGAAAGTTTCTCTCATATATGTAAGTATTTTATCGATAAAAGAAATCGTATATTGATGGTTCACGAAGGAACGTCCTATATCCTTTGAGCCACGGACCTTCCCCGTATTCGGTAAAACCAGCGACTAATATTCACATCACAAAAATTAATTTGCCGCGCAGATTATGGGATTTACCCTTTTTGTCACGCAATCGTAACATAACAAGGTCAAGATTCTTCGCAATCCACCATAACTCCAGAACCAAAACCTAATTTTGCACATCATTCGAAATTAACTAAGTAATTTTTCCTTAAATTTCTCCCCTCAGTTTTCATTTTGAATATTTGAACACTTCGCAGAACCAGAACAAATCGAAGAAGACAGAACCAAATTTATGACTCCATATTGCAAACTGGTGTCTTTCATCAACTATTCCTCGTCTTGAGTCCCGATTTTTCCGCTTGTGTGCTGGCAAAATATGCATCGTTGATCTCAGCAGTGTGGGATTGATTGTTTGTTTCCTCTCCTTGACCCACGCTTCTCTCTCAATGCTTCATCAACTTCCCTAACTTTACTCGACTGCATTCTAGAAAAGAAACGAGTAAAAATTCATATCGCATACACACATTGTCAAAGGAATATCTTGACTCAACAAGCAACATTAAACTGAAATATTTAAAATAGGTAACCATCAGAAAGCGAAAGAAGTGAAGCAGGAAGACTGACAAACAATAGCTGAGCACCTTTCTCAAACTACCTGCGATACTTGTAAGCGTAGAGAGAATTTCCAGAGCTCTTCACCTAAAATTTTGCTCCTATCAAGCCCCCAAAGAATATTTTCAACATGTGTTATCAACATAAAAAGAAGAATTTTTTGGAAAATGAGAATTCATGAAATCCTCTAACACCAATAAGTCATCTCCGATTATTGGTTGCAACGGTAGCATCACAGGGAGCGCAAATCCTTGCATATGCCATGAGCGACGAATATGTCGAACTATTTGATGAGAATAGTAAGCATATACCGCGGAATAATGCGGTATGCACTCACACCAGTTCCACACGAGTCTCATCACGAATTCATACCATTTCAATTTCGCAGAGAATTGTTGATTGATGACAAACAGATGAAGAAGTTAAGAATGAAAAACGTATTGAATATTCCAGCAGACAAGACCTTGTGATTCTCTCATCCACACATCTAAGCAATTGAATAATAAAACGTGACATGAATTCCAGATACAAAAAGTAGACTTCACATAACCTGATACTATACCACCTAGAAGATTTTCTATTCGCTATGAATCATTGTGAACCACTACGAGGAAAACTATCACCGTAAGAAATTATGATTTCAGATATGTGGTGAATGAAAGCTGTTGTCTGTATTCACAATAAAGATGTATTTGGTTCGGCGTAATATGATAGCTATCATTACAGAAAAAATCGTCTGAGCGCAGTCTTTAACTAATCGAAGATTTTCTACAGTGTCGATGCTGATAATCATGAAAAAAATACGATCTTACAATATATCTTAAGAGTTCGGTCGAAATAAACAAGTTAGTCATCATATTTATCGGAGATACTACGAGGAAAGACTGAAAAAATTATTTGTATTCACATTATTGCGAATTCAGTGTTATTTCCTGGCTTCAGTGTTGAATATTGCTACAGGAAATTCTCTACTCCCAACAGTGATTTGCATGGATTTCTCACTCATCGACTATGGAACGATTAACTACTCAGCTACAGAACTGCTGAACTAATTTTTACTTTTTTTTTTATCAAGTTTATTTTTTGAAGAAAATATCGCTATTTGTAATGATTGATGAAAAGCTTTTGGTACTAAAATTGTTTTCAAATTAAATTCGAAAGGAAAGTATTTGATTATCATCCAAACCGATGCATCCTAGAACATCTCACAAAAATGTGGAAAACAGTTTATACCCGCATAGTTATACAAAATGAGTCGCATATTCACATAGAGAAACTTGACAACACCGTTATGTTTGAATGGTTGACGGTAATTACTATTACGTCTCCTCTGAATCATAACAATTACAGCGTACATGCGCGTGTATGTCTCTGTATTCACGAAGTCTCTTGGAGTTTATTGTTCCGATTCCGAAGTACGTCCATTTAGTATCTGTTGCTATGTCGGAAACAGCAGTGTTGATGGGGAGTTTATTCGAAAAAATTAAAACAGCTGAAACTTGGTTCGAAAAAAATAAAATACCAGAACAAAGTAGCAGAATTGATAACAAAGCTGGTCCGAAATATGCTGTACTAACATAGAAACATCGATGTTATGAAAACAACATCGTCGGTATCGCTAAAAACTATCTCCCCTCACACTCCTCATGAATACATCCCAGTATACTAAACTGAATGGCGGATTCTACCTCCCTTTCGCTGAAAAGAGTAAACCAAAAGTCTCTTAAAACACCTACTATTGATCGAAACATTGAACAAAACATCAGCTCTCAGTGAACTCATTATTTACTCAACGCACGTGGACACGCCGTCATCGTCCAACCGGTAGTATCATCTGCATTCATCCATTTTTGCTCAGCAAGAATAGTTTCATTCTATTCAGGATTCTTTCGTAACATTGATAATATTATTTGTGTAACTATCATCCAGAAAACCTGATTTTCAAATCGAAAATATAATAATCCCATTGAATATGAAAGCTTTCAGTTGCACCACGCCCGCTCGTGTGTACATGAAATGTGAAATGAAAAGAATTTCTATCAATAGTAAACGGATACATAGCGACAAAAATCAACATGGGTGCATAGGGATGTAGACGGGCATATATACTAGTCTCTTTTTCGAGTCAGGAAAATCAACAAATAAAAATTCGATAAATATTTATTCACGACTTCTGGGAATGCCAAAGTTTGACATTAACAGTATTTCATTCGATTGTACATTGTGACATGGCAAATACCACGATTCTCACCTTCAGCCACGTGTCTTGTTGATGTAAAAACGATATCACCAGACTGCGTCGTAAAGACTACGAACTTCTATTGTATGGCAGTTAATAGTTTATATTTGCTTATTGTCTAAAACGTAGGTGAGAAGTAAGAATACGCTATTAGGTATCGAATCATACGAAATATCGTGCTACTTCAAGAAGTTCTATCACTAAATACGCTCACACTAGATCATCCATATAATGTCAAGAGTTGACATAGGAAAGGGGGTGAGATCTTGCATGCACGTATGAGTAACACTGCGAATATTGGAAAGAATATGACCGTCGCGAAGACTACATACGCAGTGAAAGTCAAAGTAATGAGGGGCTCAGCCGTTCTACGAGTAGCTTCACTTCTCTCAAAAAATGTCACACCGGTGTGCAATAAATTATTCCACGACTTTCGAGTGGTGAGTGACCTATGCATTACGTTCTGCACTCGTCAAGAGTGTCGAGTTCAGAAGTCACTCAACTGTAGAAATTGTAAGGCAAAGTCACTCGTATACATTCGAGTAGCAAACAATAACAACATGTCATTTTCATCTCTGGGAGGAGCACGCGCATTATCGTCCAGTTTTTTCTGAAAAGTTCTGGAATCTTGACATAGTAGGACCAAATGTGAAACAGATTTAGATATTGAAACTCTGTTGGGCCTGAGCACAGAGAAATTAGTGGTCGATTCTAGTAGTGGCATCGAGACACCGCTGACCCATGCTCATAGAGCTTCAAAGGTGTGAATGAGCTGCGAAGAAACGCAAAACTCCCATTAACCACCATGGAGAGCTATCAATAGGCTGACGGCTACTGCATTCATTCAATGGTGTATTCGTTTTAGAAACAAAGAGAGTAATGGAAGTTTCCCTGGGTGAAATCGATCCCTATCAGAAGTGACTTCGCACGGAAAGTGGCCAGATGTTGCTTCACTGGGGTGGGTCAAAAATATGGCTCCAACATTTACACCTTGCATATCGCTCATAAGGGTCAAAACTTTCTTGGCCAAATTTATAAAGAGCAAGGGATGAAGTTTATCTCCAAAGTAGTGCCGACATTTAAGAATAGGAAATTAATGTCGATGCACGAAGTCGAGTGACGTACGTATATGGGCGCATAACAGATTCATAAAGATTATCGGAGAGCTTCGACAACGATTTTCTTGATAACTCGTTAGTATTGACATTGCAATGCCAAAAGGGCATATTATTCGAGACATAGGCCCCCCTGGCTTTGGGCATTCAAAAAATTATTTTTTCAACATTTTTGCGTTTTAAATAATCTCCAGACAGATGACAAAAACAATTGTTTGCATGCCCTTTTGATGTTGGTGACGCGAACTAAATATCTTATATCGCAATTCAGGAATATGTAATATCCAAAGGCAAAAGAATGAGTCGGCACATTTCACTATTCGCCCACAGTCAACTGGAGAATGTAAAAGTCGCTAGGGTCACTGAAATTTCCTGAAATGGCGAATACGATTGTTTTTTGAAAATCCAACTCATATCTCTTGATAATTTTTTCTGTGAAATTGCTCTGGGTACTCGTTCCTTACCGTGAACGTCAACAATACAATCTTGTATTCACTGTGGCGTTCAAACGGATAAGTAAAATAGACTCTACAAACCTGAGTTCATATTCATTACTTTAGGGATTAATATTGAAACTTGCACTAAACGTTCAATTATCATTAAAAATAACCTCCATGGAGGTGGTGAACCATCTAACAACATACCAAACATTCTTTTTCACCAAGAATGAAGAATTAAAGTATGAAAAGTCCAGCCACGTTGTAATAAAAGATAGAAGTTGTGAATTCACCTCTTTCTGCACTTGAAGTGATATCCACTTGCTTCATTCAGTTTATTTTCTCTCAGAATTTCTGGAGACTCACTATTTGATACATGACGCTAGTTTCATACATGTATATTCTAGTCGCATCAATGCCATGTTCATTGATTTCTCTCTCACAAATCATAAAATCTGTATACCTTAGGTCTTTTGAATCCTTGTGTTCTAGTGATGGATGTTAGCTCTGATTGTGTCACAATCAAATTTGAATGATGTTTTTTAAAACCTGTGTACCAGTCATTACCAGTAACCATCTTTGAACAGATGAGCAATATCAATACGTTCAGCATATTGATAGACTAGTTTTGAAAATTCATTTTCAATTAGGCCATAAAAAAATACATCGACTTCAAAAATATATTCAATCTTTGGTCTCCATAGGGAACATACGTAATTATAAGTATGATTACATATGTATTTTTTCTGGAAATAAATGAATAGACAAATAAATAACTCAGCTTCTCGAACATTATTGAAAATTCTCTGATCTCGTCCAAGACTTTTGGCACAGCTTCCTTTTTTCAGATGTCTTTAAAGCGTGGAAAGAGAAATACCATATGCCTTTGACGCTGTTGAAACCGAAATTGTCTCGGATTCTCTCAGTGCATCTCTCATCGTCACTTCACACGAGGCTGCGCAATTCATCTTTGTTTCATATTGTTCAGCCATCTATAAGGGAATGCACAAAAATCGGAAATAATATATAGTGGGCACAGCGAGTATCTATTCGGCAGATACTCGCTTTGTTCGAAACCACATGTTTACTCGAACAACAATAACCTAAAAAAAACTCCCCCGGATGCACCATGGTATCCTATAGGCGAATAGTATCGTAACAATGTGTTGATATTGGCAATATAGGAAGCTGGGTTTTGACTAGTCAAAAGTTACATACTTTCAGTTTCTCTGACAAATTCCTCAATTATTTTATTTTGTGCCTCGTTACGCTATGTTGCTGCACCGGTAAACCGTTTGAAACTCGGGAACTCAGTTTGAGTGTCAATTATACAATATAAACTTCATACCTCGAATGACTGGACATCATAAGATGCTGGATTTCTTTCTCAATTTCTACTGAAGCAGGAAAGGTGAAAATACTGTCAGATCGCGATAGATAGAGATGAATGAATCAGATATTTTTCTAGTCCTTTTCCAAATCACAAGAATGTAAAAAATTTTTTTCGCAGGGAATATGAGCAATAATAGGTTGAAAAACGCGGTTTTATCGAGGTAGAAAAAAGAGCATCATCATTAGAAGGATATCAAGTCGTAACGAAGCGTTATAACCTATTGATAATTTTTTCAGTGGAAAACGAAACCTTTATAGAAACCCAAAGGTTTCTAGATATTATATTCTCTATGAGGATACATATTTGTGAATAAAACATCGTTTTACGAGATTGAAAAAAAAGAATTCACATGAAAGTTTTGTTTGTATCTATTGAGAAATTTCCTGAATGAATTAAGCCAAAGTGTATGTAATTAAAAGTGAAATTTAATGTCCTATTTTTCAAAGAATCTTACTTATCAAATTTCTCATGCAAATAATTCTATTTCCAATGAAACTTAGTGGCTTCTTCGTATTTACTTCAATGCACATTTAAACTCAAAAATCAAAACATATTCACAACATTGGTTTTCAACACACTTAATTTCAGATCAATCTCTATAATATTCACTTGCAGAATCACTTTCATCACTGCTATGAAGATTAATTACCATCGAATCAATTTCACGATCCATATCTGAACACACATTTGCCTCGATTCGATTTCTTCTTCTTTGGCACGTTCGACACAATCAGCCTATAATGAGGGTGAAATTTCTTCCATTTCATTTATACGTAATGCAATTAACTCGTTGATCTTCAGTGTTGAATTATCAACAGCTACATCATTCTTAACTTGCACCCATAAGAGTTCAATGGAATTATATGCGCAATAGAATACTGGTAACCATAATAATTCAACGGATTTTCCTAGCAATGTTCTCGAGGAAACATCGTGGAAAATGATGGTATGGCTGTGCCAATTCCGACAATTTATCCTTTGCGAATCGGCGAAGTATTCTATGCCTTGAGGTAATAGCATATTCCTGTTGCAGTTTTTTATGAACCATCTCTATAAATAGACGGTCTTCCACTTTTTGGCGCAGGTTTTAAACTTTCATTTTGTTTATCTTCTCTCATCAGTTGCTTTTGACTGCTCGCTGACACTCCGAAGCACTCTGCTGTTCTTTCAATTATATTATTAAATTTTATTGGTGTCTTCTGTTTTTTCTCTTGAGTAAAAAATTTTACGGCACGTAAAATCAAGGTTTTTTCTCTTTCTTTGAGATAACCAGATTCTTTACGATTGTTCACTGATGATTCGTCACCATTGAATTCAAATTTATCACTGTATTCTTCAGATTCTCTAAAATCACTACTTTACACTGTTCCTGTACAATCTGAAGAACCACAATTGTTGATGCCAACAGTGATCATGGGTTTCAAAATTTGGAAATGACCATCACGCTGATTCTCATAATGATTTCCTGTCAGTAATAAATGAATGATATCAACATTTTCCGTAACACTCTAATCTTATTGGAAATGTGATCCATCAGGATTCATTCTCACGACGCTTATATTGTGCAACGTGGTTCTGGGAGAGTCCCACAGTTGAAATAGTGGCCCGACGAATTGTGCCTTTCCTCTAAAAGAAAAATATCAATTAAACAATAACAAATTATTAACAAATAAATAATATACGCTCGCGACACCGCGAGAATATACTATGTCGGGCGTCAAGTGGCTTCCGGCCACTATTCGTAATTATAATAAAAAAAGGAAAATAAATCGAAAAATACCTGCAAGGTGAAACTCTTCAGGGGGTCGGGCGGTGAAAAGAATTCGTTGTTACGCGTCAAAGAATTACTATTTATTAGAAGTAATCAAAACCAAATTAGGAATTGTCGCATACGCGACCGAAACAATAATTTCAAATAAGTATTCCGCGTTTATACCGCGCTGATACGCGACACTATATAATTCTTATATGAATCTTTTCTTGCCCCACGTTGGGCGTCAAAACTTGCATACCATACTCAATAGCGAAAGTTACAAAAATCAATGATGATGCTCACACAACATTCATCACACTCACTCATACATACAGATATGATATAATGAGACTCGACAAAGATATGGCCTTGCACGCCGTGATATACTATCGCTTATTCGCGATTCAATTTCAATAATTAAAGTCTCTGTCGAAGATTGCTCACCGCACACAGTTCTGGTTAAGAACGT
>JABMBR010004418.1:0-25461 GCA_018881525.1 Meteorus sp. PSUC_FEM 10030008
TATATATATTGTATAAATGAAGAGATATTACGTGAAACTGGCGGCAATCTCAATTGTCCATCTCTTCCTACATGTATTCTTAATGCCTCCCAAAGGATATAAATATATTTTACTGCAAGTTTAGATCATCTTTAACAATAGACGGTGTGTTGTCATTATCAACCATTGAGACAGTGGATTTATTTGAATTGAATTGAAATCCTGCTAGTTTTGTCAAGATAAACTTCTTCCCTGATTTATAATACGATGCTATCATTATAATCATTCAATTATCATCAGTCCAAGCATGGAGAGAAAGATTGGAGAAAAAAAATGTTGGATAAATAAAACAGTGAAATTGATAATGTGGTAAATAAACGTTTGACAAGTTAAACTTGTTATAATATTTAGTGTACATCTATCGATTTACATCACAGTACTCCATGTGTATCATCATCATAAAATAAATATCAACATGGACGGTAGTTCATAATAATCGCGCGTAATCGCGTGGATGATGTACGATATCAGTTACCTTGAACTGTGATGTTATACGCAAATTTAGCGATGGATGAACCGCTGTGCGTATATTTGTCGTTATTCTTTTTTCCTACTGCTTTGACTTGATTTTTCTTTTACTTGTGAACGTCATCGAACCGTGGACGATTAGTTGTGACGACGAGTTACTTGTCAACAAGTTCTGGGTGGATGGAAGTTGCAAGTAATTACCCTGCTTCACTTCCAGGCTTTCGGTTATTTACTTATTTTATTCATATTTTTATCTTCAACTCCCAAGAGAGTTTAGTATTCGAGTGACTCTTTCGGTTGACTCTGTTTACTGATACAGCTAGAACTACATAGAAACTAATTCAACTTACATACACATGTGTGAAAATTGTATTGGGTGTAATATAAACGTGAACATAGTCGAGAGGTGTACATGAGGACAGTGAAGCCACTATGGCTGCTGTTGCTTCTCATGGATGTTCCTCCTCCAAGTTTGTATGTTTCCTACTAGATGCATAGTTGTTTAATAATACTCAGAGAAAACGTTGCACTAAATTTTCGTAATAACACTTGACACCTCAAGTGGAGTAAAATGTTTTGAAGTTATACCAAAAATAATACAGTTAGCAGTATGGCATCAACTTTCTCGATAATTTATCGTCAAACGTAAGTTTACATTGAAATTGAATTATTTTATGGACTGTGTACACCAAATACACCTATACAAAACATTGGTGTGTCATCCAAAGTGAACGAGCAGTGTTTTTGCACTATTCTCAATAAATCAACATTTCCATTGTAAATAATAGCAAAATTATGTTCAGAAACTTATCAATGATTCATGTGAAATATAATTCTAACGGACATGAGTCCATCGGGTTCTTCCCAAATGTTTTTTACAGTTGGAGTTGGTGGAGTTTTATGAAAAAGAAGCTGATGAAAATTGTTGTGACCTCCATTTACGTCGAAAAAAAAAAAAAAAACTGAACAATTTATAGATGAATTCCAATGGTTCAGTCCTTGAATGGCGTGTGGGTCATTAGTTCTGTGTTATTGTGTAATTGAAGAACTAAAAATGATGATCTTCGACAAAGTTGCCAAGCACGCTGCTACTGCAGAGGCGGACTATTAGGAAATGCTTAACACTGTTGAGCATTTTCTTTATCGCTGCGATAGGTGAAACATATACAGAGGAGAAACCAGTTCGTCTCTCGTATTTCTTATCTCCCACTCTCTTGTTTTCTGATTCTCGAATGAGTCACATGATCAACGATTTACTGAACCTCTTGCTCTGATCCCACGTCACACATACAGGGTTACTGGAAATATAGCGTATCCCTTTCAGGACGTTATAGATGAACTCAAAAGGAATAGGTTTTGTCTAGTATATAAAAATTGAAATTTCAAATCCCTAAGTAATATTTGAGAATGGCATATTAGTGATTCATATTTGAATAATGTATGAAAAATCTATAGGTTTTTTTACATGTCTTATAAATTTCATCCGAAATTCCCCTCTTTTCCGATTTATTTCCCTCCAATTTTCATTCACCGTCAAGATTTTAGTGATTGTGTTGAAATAACTGTGGAGAAAAAACCCTGCACTCCTGTATACTGAGCACGATGCAATTTATGATGTATACAGAGACTGTCTCTGTTATAAATCTGTTATAGGTCACGAGCACGTAGTTGTCGTACACGTGTACACAAATGTGTATGCATATTTCATCCATATTTACATACAAATATGAGCTCTCTAGAGAATCACAGATGTTCTCAATTTAGTTAGGAAATTAGATAACTTCCAGATTTTATTCCGCTACATCACATACATAGATGAATAATATCCAAAGTGTTCGTCTTTTCCGAGCACTCATCACGGGTTGTACCGCATCAAACTGTCGTTTTCCTTATTCCTACAACTTCTTGATCACTTCCAATATGATGTCACATCCATTATATTTTTATTTATGTCTTTCTCCTGCATCTATATCTCTTCACTTGAAAGTATACTCTACAAATGAAAACTGTTTAACAACAAAAATCGTGAAAATAAAATGTTCAATTATTCACTCTCGAAATTCGTCGCTTCTCCACCAGCAGACACTTGAATAAGTTTCAATTTGTTGAAGTCTTCGACAAGAATTCTCTATATCTTCATTTGAAACGAAACTTTGGTGCATGAACGATTGAGGAAATCGATTTCTAAGACTCAAGGTATAATTTTATCATTCTGGAAAAGAAAACAAAAGGGACGAGAGTACGATGAGCTTTGCTTACGTATCGATGAGAATTTTGTCAACATGACAACGCAAGCGGTTAAGCTGATGGTAACTCGATGTCATTCCATCGTTAATTCCAAGCTATAAAAAAGCGGCGATTGTACGGTCCTTCTGGGAATATAACACTTCTCTATTTTCTTCTCTCCTCTAGCATGTCTCCCTCGTTTATCCTTCTCTTCTTCTGCCTCACTCTGTACCACCATCTTCCTACACTTATACACACATACAGACACACATCCTGATAATACATTTGCCAACCTGTTCATCCCGCACCGCGATACAACATACGCTCTCTGCACCGTCATTGGATTAAAGCCCCTAGCATCGTTGTGCCGTTTCTCCTCTCCTATAACAAACCAGACGACAACTACGACGACACACTGCGGCTTCCCGCAAACTTCGGCGTGTTCCGAGAAACTTTCAACCAAAGACTCAGACCCGTCTCCCTCTGCACATCGTAAACCATGACCATAAATCATCAAACGTGCGAAATCTTCGTTGTCCTGGTGAGACGATGCGGCAGGAACACCAAAAACCGTAATATAATATAAATGTTCACACTTTTTTTTTAGATGTCACGTCAGTGTGTTATGGTCACCGGGTCCTATGATGTTTCAATGAATAATATTGTTTCAATCACTTTAACTCATAATGAGGTGAATTATCATGTTTTAACTCATTGCTACAGGATATTGGTTTACGTGATATTCAATATCCACATTAATTTTCTTCACCGACAGTTGGAAAGTTAAGTAGTTGTTACATTTAGTTTTCATGTGGACTGAACATTCTCATTTTGTTATGATCCGTTTCTAGAATTTAATTTTCTATCTGTACATTTATTTTCAGAGACTGGAATTACGGAAATCAGTTGGAGATTTCACACGCTTGAATGTACAACATGAAAGTTCAAAATATATGAAAAATCGCATTCCACTTCAACAATCAGCTTAAAACATCTGTGCTTTAACTTGCGAGCAAGTCGGTCAACAAGTAAAATGTATGCTTGAAAGGGTTAAAATAAAATATATGAAAGTTCCTAAATGAAATAGTCCATGTAACACCAATTTGTATATATGTAAAAACACAAACTGTTGAAATTATTCGGAACTTTATGAACAGTTGCACCTGAAATCTATATCGTTATTGAGCGAAAATATTTAACAATCCAAACTCAACGTAGAAAGTTGTGCTGAGAGTATTTCTCACAATTCCAACTAGCTACGATCACACAGAAACCCTTGAGCACTTTTTCCAACAGAAGAATCCAATGAATGAAATTTGTGCCATGAACATTCCCCTATCTATGAATGTTCAACCCTACCGAACTTCAAATAATTAACTTGATTACATTATATTGTAAATATATTCTATATTAAACATCAGAGAGCTGTGAAACTCACAGTCTGATCATGCCAAGAATAATTAATCATTCTTCTACAACTTAATTATTGTCCACACCTCCACTAATGCTTTTATGTATCTGCGACGCCTGTTTTTACATCACTCTCTCTCTCTTCCTCTCTCCACCGCCTTCGTCTTCCTTACACAACGTCGCAGCAGTTTCACATATGGGATTTGTGGGCGCCCATGTATGCATGATCGGAACACACTGCTTCTAATGATATCTTCACTGCGCATTTGATAAATGATAAGCGAGTAATATGGGCGGAGTTAATTAATCCAATTGCCTCTATTTTTTTTTATCACTTCACAATCAATAATTCATAAATATATACATATGAATTCATATATGAAGCTATATAGTGAGTATGTTTATATCTCTTGATGTGTCTATTATCATTTAGAAACTCATAAGAAATAGGGAAGAGGAAAAAAAAATCAACAAGAAAAAATATCCAATAGTTATAAATCATTTCGATCTTTTTATTATTGAATGGAATTCATTTTATAGATCAGTAAATATAAATATAACTGTATACATTGATATTTTTGTTAAAGTTATCAATTAATTTGTTCTATTAATCAAATGTGTAAATTTATATTTATTTGCGTGCGATGTCTCATATATAAAATGTATTTTTAGATATTTTTCTTTAGAATTTGTTTCACTGCATCGAATGTACATGTGCGTAATCCGATAAACACATAGAGATGTTTCTCTATCGGTTTTTTTTCCTTCCTCAGTCTCTCGCCACACGCATATGTCTTTCTTCGTTTCTTTCACCACGCTGCACCTATAACGATTCTTCACCATTTGCATCTTATGACATTAAATTATGTTTCATCCAGATTAGCGCTCGGCATGATAATTAAAGCCACTTGAATGTACGACCGTTTTATCGGCGACATATCGGTTAATCCACGTGGCACGAGTGGGAGACATATATATAAATGAATAGACATATAAAATATTATAGAGAGATGCCCGTGAGCAGTTGTTTGATGGTACTCCTCTTCTCTTTCTGTTTAAATTCATTTACGAACATTACATCGATAACTTTCCTCTCCAATCTCACCAGAGCAATAGCAACAGTGTGATAATGTCCACAAGTGATACACGAGGAAATTGGATACATAAATTGATAATAAAATTATAAAATCATGATGAATTTAAGATTTTTTTCTGTATATATTTTTCATGCCGCACGCAAAAATTTGTATGCTCAAAGTGTTTTCTCATCGCTTAGACGCTTACGTTACTTCATATGAATAAAAAAAAATGAAATAGGAATAACAAAGAAAACAAGAAAAAAATTGTGACCGTGCATACATATATATATATATATTTGAAGTTGCAGGGGGATAAAATATTCACGCGCACGGTCAGTCGGAGATGAGAGGTGAAGCAAAAGAATACGAGAATAAACGTTGTGAAACCAAAATCCAGAGGATGCGACTCCTATTGCCCAAACACGATACGCATCGGGAAACGTCTAGTTATATACGAGCCATACATATATATGTATACGAAACCCGTGAGCGTCCTCACTTACTCCATACACTCTTCTCATGTGCTGATGGAGCGTGGTTTAAACATACTGGCGCCGAGATTCCGCCGGGTGATGCCGAAGTACCGCGTCGCACTCCGCGCACACGACACACGATAAATGCCGAGTATAGCCCACCGTATGGCGCCTATCAGTCGTGTATTTATATATACATATATATGAATATGAGATATATAAGTAGGCTTTGGCGAGGCTGATGAATGAACGTGTATACCAGCGATGAATGAAAATGAAATATGCGACTTCGTGATGTATACAGGGGGACACTCCATCTGTGCCTGACAATCTTTCCATGTCGTCGAATTGTCATTAACTTATGAATTTACATTTTGCTCAGCCTGTTTTGTGTTTATGTTCATCTGTGTTTCATGAAGCTCGCCTTTCTTATATTCAGGTCTACTGTCATCTAATTGCATGAATTCGATGGGATACAAATTGAGAAGTTTGGTGGAAATCAAATGTCATCAGATCTATTTCACGGAGAAACTGAATTTGTGCATTTTGCCTTTCACGAACAACGCTTGGGTTTTTGAGTTGTAGATACTGAATTCATGGAATATTTTACTGGGGAGGTGAAATTTTTCGTAAGTTTTATTCTTCTCTTGGTTTTTTTCTCATTTTCTTTTAACAGTGAAATATCTAATTAGAGAGTTGTATGTGCGGTTGATTTAAACTTATCATCACTTCATCTACCTACGTTTTACTAACCAATCAGTATTTTTAACTCAGATATTGATGAACTGTCTGTTGGATTCATTTTTTCAGTATTATTTTTGACTGTTCAGCTTCATATTTGCAGAGATGAAATGAAATTCTCACAGTTTGGTAATATATTATGGATAAATACTGCAATTCAGCAAACATGAAAACGCGGATGAAATATCAAATATTTTATTCTTCCTTTTCGGGATGAAAATCATGTTGAAATAGCTCTTCATGTTACCAATTTAACTGTAATTTATATTATTCATAATTCCTAAAGGTGTGTATGACTGATGTAATAGGACGATGGAAAAGGGAAGTAAAAAGTAGAAATACAGAAATAAAGGAATAAAAATCGAAAAATCCACAGAAATAAATATTGCCAGAGAGAAAATGAACGAGTGAGTAACATATATGTATAATAAACATATGCATGTGTGTACAACTTTGTTGCGTGGGTTCCACACACCGACCAATCGTGCTAATAACGAAGCGAACGGCCGTGTGGCCCACGCAAAAATACGAACAGTGATTCTCCGTTGAGATATACACGTCGTGCACCACCTCCTTCACCCACATAATAAGAGAAAAAACATGAAGAAACCAAAAGATCAAGAAAATAATGGATGAAAAAATCTTGGGGGAGGTTTCGCGCAAGCGAATAGGGGAATGAATCAGGAATGCGTGTTGTAAAAACTGAGAATCGTAAAAAGAAAAAAATCAAATCCAATAAAAAAGAAAGTTGAATAAAGGAATTAGATAAATATTTTTTTCTCCCTTTTTATATATTCTCAGTTGGCGCGCCGCGGCGCCATGGATTATGTCCAATGAATGCGTACGAGGATCGGGGATTAGGAGGGACGAAGCGCGCGGTCGACCCCTTTGATTCGTCATCCCGACACTTTTGCCGTGCCGAAAACGCGTGAAAACATTCGTTCCACCTTTAGTCATATATCTGTATGTATAAAAGACCGCGGGTGATTCCTTTCGGACGCGACCGCGCGTCTGTCCTTTCTTCTAAATGAAAAAGAGAGAAAAAAGTACAAACAAAAGATACCATGTTATACATTATTATGCCAGAATATTCTAGGAACGGGCGTCGAGTCGAATAATCACGTTAAAGGAATTTATTTTGTCCCATTTAATTTTTTTTTCACTTAGTCATTTTATGCCATTGTTAATGTTGATTGTCTGCATAAATGCAACAACATTACGTACGATATTACTGCGTACTGTACTATGATACAACATTATAGTTATTATGAAGAGAGGAAAAATATTTACAATCGGTAACACTTCAATGTTTATAGATTAACCAACTCGTTTTTTTCCAATCAGAATATGAAGTTCATTAAGGAATTGACCTTATCATAAATTAATATCGGCACATTCATTCATCATAACAATTGATGAAACGATATCCAATCCATAAAGATATTCAACCACACATACAAAAATGAGTACCCAAAAGAAATTGATTATTCATTAACCTCTCTTGAATCGATGCTGAAAGCAATGGCGAATTCTACATTAAAATTTCGAAAAGTTGTAGGTGTTGAAGTCTTCTTACAAAATTGATCCAGTGGCTCTTATTTTATAATAAACACAGAAAAAAAGATGTTTACCCAAGCAGTAACAACAAACTTCCACCTTAATAGCTTCAATAAAGCCTTGTGTGGAGAAATGTGGTCATAAGAAGCAAGAACAGGAAGGTGGTGTGTGCTAGACGATTCTCTTTGTCGCCGCTCTCTGGCACCCAATCAATCGATCGATTAAGACACTCACAACTACGTGTATACATTCACAGATAATATATACACATCCGAATGACATCATTTATAGTTGAATCGCAAATTCAAAGATACATGGCTCTAGAATACATTTATATCCATATACCAATCGGTATTTACAGACGCGATTACAATCACCAAGTCGAATTGCATTGTATCTCTGTAGCAATTGTCCACTATGAACATGGTGCAAATGTCACTAACTAATTATGCATGCATTGTGTACATTGATGCGATGAAATGATTCGTAATCTTGCGTGTTGCTACAGAACGTGAGAACGTAACGACCGATGCTACACATTCTATTGTCTTACAGGTATTGATTCTGTTTTCAATTATAAAAGCAATTTAATGGAATTTCTATCAAGCTAAGAAATAGGTTTTGCAATGTGAATCGAAAGGTAAAAGAAAAAATTCGTTGTCATATTTTTTTAACGGCAGTTTAAAGAGGGATATTAGTTACGGAATATATGCAGCGGGTCCATTGACAGTGTGCTCATAATCCCACGCGATTTTTTCGTCTATAACACGTGTATACATATACAAATATATTTATATACATCAGTTACTTATTCGCTTATGGTGCTATACTCACATGCAGGTGCGAGGGCGTAGTATATACGCGTGAGTATATACATTATTTATTGCGCCGTGCCCACGCATCTCGTCGCGCAGTAATTCATGATACGACCCAAAGCGTTATTCAATGGATCCATCTTCTCTCTCACTTTCCATTGCTTTCGCTCGTCCTCTCTTACTTCATCATGTGCTTTATTTGAATATTGTATGAATGGAGATTTTGTCTGATGTACACATAAACACGATTTTCACTTCAATTTTTTTCCCCAGTATAGATAATTCTAATTTATTTTCTCTGCTATTCAATAACCATGTTCGTACATTGTGATTTTTGACGAATCATGTGTATGGTACTGTGAATTAGTTTATTATACGAATAAGCGGGAAAATGAGTCTAATTTCGTTTGTTTAAATATTTTCATTCATTATTTATAGGTCAGTTATTTTTTCTCCGATTACGTTTGTGATGGGAGTTTTCGGTGGAATCAATTTCATGGTGATATCTCGTACAAATTACGCGCCAATTGGGACCTGTTGGCTTAATGGCGTATATATATATACAGATAGATAATACTTCAAGAGACGTGAAATTATTCGCCGCGTCTGTTGGATTTTAACGATGACAACTGTGACCAAACGGGTAATAACGAGGCCACTTGACAGCGAACGGGGGAAAAAAAGGAGGAAAAAACGGAATTATTGAATCATATTATGTAGGTATACGAGTATTAAGTGGGGTGATGAAATAAACTTCATTTAATTCAATCGTAAAATATTATTACGACTTGCTAAAATAGTCGATTGTATATAATTGTTGCAATAGCGAATTTCAAATAAATTGATGAATAATTCAGGAAGTGAATATCAGCGATTGAAGAACCAAAAGAAAATGACAGAACCAACGCATATTGAAAAAACGGATGACGACCAACACTTTTTTTTTGTCGGAAAAAAATGTATGGAGAATGATAAAGATGGAAATGCAGTTTCATCCCGAAAAAAAATCCCACTGATAATTATTGGAAAAGAGAACACAAATTTTCTATTGCACATACAAATACGAACGTATTCGTGATATAGATGATAACATTTACAATTCGATAATGAATTTCACATTTCGTATTCTCGTTGTTGATCCTCCCGCACTGACAAAAAAAGAGATAAAACAACAGGGACTGTACGTGGAACGAAGGGAAGGCATTGAATTTCTAACGAGATACAAATGAATATATTCACTAAAGTGATTGCAGATACCGCTGAACCTTTAAAATTCAGAAGTAAAAGCAAAATGAAGTCTGATAATAAGATGGGTTTTGTTAGTGTATTGCGTCTGCCGTTCAGAGATCATATAGATCACCTTCTAGATCAAAGAAACCTTCCATATTCGAATATATCATTGCTATTCACTATTTATTCTTGGTCATTACCCATTCTCTATTGTTTTGTGCTCTGTATTCACATGAATTACAGACATTCTCTCGTTTTCTCCATCATTAAATTTTATTTCGAACACCATTGTGTTCCTTATTCGCTTCCTGACTTTTCCGAACGTGGTCAAAATCCAAATCCCTAATCCTCAACGATCGCACTCGCACTCTTCATTGACACACGAACATATATAATACACGAATGAAATAGGAGCATTTTTATTTCTTTAATTTTCAAACTCACCATTAATCCATTTTAGACGGGATTGAAGGAATGATTCGATGTTGCTGCTACTTAGTATGAATATTGCAACGTGTACAATGATGGACCAGCGCATTTTTGAAAGACTCTGCCACAATCACCTTCTGATTGAATTTCCAGAGGTGGCCGTCATGATCATCACTCCAATTAACCTGTCAATAAAATTATGCAGAGTTACAATCACAAATCAAAATATTATAATCAATAAATGAGAGAATAAGAATTTATGATACCACAAATCAAAGTTGTTTCTACTTTTACACAATTACGGATCGAATTTATGCATAATGATAAATTGGCTACATGAATAATGTGTTGAATTGATCTAAGGAGTGTAAAATAGCAAATTGTTATGTATAAACATCGATGATCAACTACAACATTGAACAAGATAAATAATTTATTTTTCTCATATTTCCAATGCAATATGCATAGATAAAAATATTATTACATTTATTATATTGTAAATAAATGGTTGGCGTTGGTGGGTGAGAGATAGGCGGGCGTACATCAACCATTTTCCGAAAGCGTCACGGCTCGCCAACCACCGCGCGTATAGTTAGTTACAGTAATCGCAATTCATTCGACCATGGAGCTCGATGATTGGAGCTGACAAGCGGCCTGAATTTTTCTCACGATCCGTCCCGATCTCCATACCTCACGGAATGTGACTTACCGCCTTCTCCTGTATATTTTCCCTCCCGCCCGTTTCTCCCTCATGCATACATTTATAAACTTGCGTTTTGCTTATGCTCGCCCCTATCAGTTGTGCGCATATTTATTCATTATGTCAGTATGGCTTTATAGAATTGTGTGTGATGGTAATTCGAGCGCAACAATCGCAACTCGCACACGAACCTGTAACTTTTGCAATGGCGGAATATATCCCATGGTTGATACAGCAATCATCATCCAATCATAATCATTGAATGTATAGTTAGCATTTATCTATCTATTTCCCTTTTTTTTTCTCTCTTTCCTCCATTAATATTTTTCTTTCATCTACTATTCGGTTCGGATAGTGATACACGTGTTGGTAAGTCAAAGAAAATGCATTTGCCATTTAACTAACCCGTTGTGGAGAATGTTATCAACAGAAGTGGCGAGTCCCATTGAGATTATAACTAAACTCTCTTTATTTCCTTTGCGTTTGACTGTGTCTATATTTCACTCGCTCGTGCGCACACCGCTGTCCTCCCTCTGGATCACACATATTAATATCACGCGCACCAGGCAAACGTGAAAGGGGACCAATGTGATTTAGTATATGGCCCACGCAATTTATCAATGCACTCGATAATTTCTAATTAAGATCTCCCGCAGTGTGTCTGTTTCTGGCATATATGCGTTCATACCACGTAATATAATCTCTGAAGAATTAATTTAGTTTTCATAAATGTCCACACTGAACAGATAAATAAAGAGAACATTTCTAAGAAAAAAATGTTGATTTTTTGACAATTAATCCCGACGAAATTTGTGCAGTATGGAAGTGAAAAAGACTTGTAATAAAGGCGCATCCATAAAATAACGACGAGATGATTTACACCTCATAGTTTGCACATTATGAACGACGGTGAATATTTACTGCATGTCTGCAACGTTTTCAATCATCATAAGTGAATAGAAGAAAAAAAACGCTGTATGAAAAAATAATATATGAGAAAAAGGAAAATGTTTTGAAGATAATTAACAATTTTTCAAGGTTTAGAATCATCTCTCGGTCATCATATACACGCGCTCGTTTCTCCGTAAAACTTATGGATGGATAACCTTGATGCCTGAATTTACTGCGCTCTTTTGCCGGTAGTAAAATCATCGAGGCATTCACATCGTAAACACCGTAATCGCATTTCTTGGCGAAGAGACTACACAGCATGTCTACAAATATGTACATACATTCATTATTATCCTACACCGCTTTCATAGATAGATAGGCAGATCGCGTGCATCAAAAATAAAAAAGAAATAAAAGTAATACATCGTTATAGTATATTGATTTTATTCCAAGGAAATGTGCAAGACATGGGAGATAATTGGTGCATATGTAATAAAAATGATGTTCATATGCATTCGTATGTGTAATGTTATGCTGCAATAATTGCGGTTGGTGAAAAAATTTTCATGTGAAAGCGGAGAAATTGAATATCATTCTGTGTATGTGATGCAATTGTGACAATTGAGTTTCATTTAATACGTATCCATATTTAGATTCATTTCTCTCCATCCACGCTACGAATATTCACGTGTATGATACGACACAAATACGATGCGTGATTGGTTTCAATTTATATTGAATATTGCGATTGAAAAACGCAAACGTGTGTGACGAACTCACGTAATGCGAGGCGCGACAACGTGACTTTGCGATAGGAATACAAGAGAACACAACAGAGATATTGAATTTTTCTTGAGTATATTAAAATTAATTCTGCAGAATATGTTCGAGTAAAATAGAGAAGAGATATATTTTATTAATTTATTATTCCAACATACCCATTATAGATTAATTTTATCGTCATATATTTTTTTTTTTCATCTTCTCCTCTGCAATACACTTTCAACAGAGAAACAAGAAAGTAATTGACAATTATCAATCACCATCGGTCAACAAAAATGGAGCAATGATAAACAAATTCAAGACTTTATGGGAACACGCTCATGCGGATGTTTTCTTCGAGTATGTCAATGAAAAAATGATGCACAACAAAATTCAGTATTATTGATATTCCATTAATTATGATACACGTTTTATTGGAGTCTGTAAAAATAATTGATAAACACACCGGAAAAAAATTGAAAAAGCGCAAGTGAACCCGAAAAAAAATTATAAAAACTGGTAAAAAAGTGAAAAAAAAAAAACAATAATAAATGTCGCGACGCGAAGTTTCGAAGTCGTGGTCACGATCGCCGTCACAACACTAGTGGCCTCCTCTTCCCGTGTGTGTCGTGTGGTATAACACGCGCGAACAGCTCCCTCGGTCCACACACAGTTTGCTGTTCTCGCTCTCTTTACCACAGCACTCTCAGCCTATCTCTTCTTTTCTCTCACTACTTATGAACTCCACTATATATAATCCTGTCTTCGTCTGACACCCGCAACCACCATATCGTCTGCCGCCACCTCTCGAACTCGACTGATCTGAGTCTCAAGTGTAGGACTAATTCCTGTTTCCTGCTCGATGACGAAGACTCACGTTATTTCACTCTCGCCCTCTCTCTCTCTCTCTCTCTTTTCTTCCGCACATACATTTACTCCTTCATATTTTCATATACTCGTTGTCTCTATCACAGTACTGTAGGTATAAAGATAAACCTGAAAGTCTTGATATTATCCTGTATGTACTGAAGATCCAACGGCCCACTACACCAACAACCAACTGAATCAAACCAAAATCGGCGTCACGACCCACGCGGACAAGTTTTGTTGCGTTCTCTCTTATTCTCTTTCTCACTCCTCATGTTTCTTTTCCTCTTGTTGCATTGGTTCCGCCAGTTCTTTCTTCATGTTATATATGTGGTTAGCATAACATGGGCCAAGTACATGGGTGATTATCCGTTCGGACAAAAGGGAAGTGATCGGCACATTGTATTCTATCCAACAGGGTAACAATCCTGCTAATACAGTATAATGCTTGCGCTTTCGATTGATTGGCAGGATGTGATTCACTAGTTGAGGATAAACAAACGTTCAATCCCTCGTTATGATCTGCAAAAAAGCGCCAGAAATGTTTCATGTCTCATTCAGACCTGCTTAATTTAATTGGTATCCATGCAGTTGGAGTGCAGTATTGAATAGCTAAAATTCCATCCTTGGAGCTTGATTCAGCTTATGAGAATGGAATAAACAATAGCTCTCACATATTTCCCACAATTCGAAATGGGACGTTTTACTGCCCCAACCGAGGATTGTGGTTCGAGTGAAATCCTCGTGTGATGATGAGAGGTTATCATAGAAAAAAGCTCGATATCATCTGTCCAAATGGTAAATTATACTCGTGAGTGTCATCAAGGATGATCGTAATTCATTGATATTGAAATATATTGAGTAGAAAATTTTGGATATTCTATCAATGGACCTATTCATTTCAATTGGACGATTCTCCGCAACTCATCCATCAATAATTTTGTTTGAGGAAGTGACAGCGTATTGAGCAGTTAATTATTTCCTGTATATTTATTCAATGACTCATTCCTTCGTTCGTATACATTTTTCTGTCAATTCATTAAGCTACTACATGAATCATGTCCCAATGGAATTTGATTGAAACAATTAATATTTCTGCGCAGTGTATGACAGACAAAAAAATCATTTATCCGTACCACTTGAATGAGAGCATATACAGGCAGTTCAATTATTGCATAGAAACGGTGTGAGTGCTTCGAAGGTCGTGAGCTCGTTCTAAAATCGTCCCACGCGGACCTGTTTGTAGGAAGCTGCACCAAGTGTTACTGCCAGGTGGTTATTATCTGTTTGAACGCACCCGATATTCAATCACATCTATGTCTTGTACTTATTTTGTATACAATCATTGAGTTGTTCTATTTTTCGAAAACTATCTCCCTTTGTTTAACAAATAATCAAATTTCCCTCATATTTTTGATGATACTCGCTTTTTAATTCACGAGCGCTCAATTATGGAACATTTCCTCCACTACTTAAACTCATTTCTGTCAACGATTACACTCGAATGTTATTTTTTCTCAAGTGCGTAGTGTTACACACATATACGTAAGTCCTGTGAAATTAAGTAACGTTAACGGGGCCGTTGAAATCATGAGCAATAGAAGCGCCAACGCGCAAGCGGCGCCTCCGGGATTCATGAATTCGTTGGTTTTACGACCGGTCGTTATCGTTAAATCAAGACGCCGCCGACGAACACAATCAACGAACTTGGTGGCTGTATATTTTTGTCAGTATGGGAAAGAGCTAACGCGGGGTCGAGTGTCCTCCCCACCTTTTCTATATCTATATATGTTTACGTATAACGTTTCGTCGTTATTTGTAGCGACATTTGGAGATTTTTGTCTACCTCTTGGCATCTATGCGAAACTAAAATACCAAAGTGAAGCAAAAATAAAACAGAAATACTTAAATAAATATAACTAATCAAATGACCTGAAAAATTTTTTTCGCCAAGTTTTTGCATATTCATCCGTATACTAAAGATCGGTATCCGATACAATCCATACAGTGGAGTTTAAACTCGTTGATATTATTGATCGTGAATACATTATTGTCACACAACACGATATTATAATGACAATTTCACAGCATTGATATAAATTTATTGTCGCACTAAATGCAACCGTTCGTGTCATGCTTATCCATTACTCTGGACATTTTTGCGTCAGCAATGTATTGATTTCGTAAATGTGTAATCTGAATTATGGTTGATCAGTGCCTTAATTAACGTCATATAATCTGAAGAGTAATGGCTAATTGGATGCACTAGTGGCAACCTAATGGAAAATTAATATCGACAAGTCATGATGAATCCATATGCGACCATCCACATGCATTTGCTGAACACATATACGTACATAATAATATTATTACATGGATTCATGTTGATGAGCAAAAACCACGATACACTGGTCAAGTGGATTTTTTTTTACATTTGTTGCACGCTCATATCGTATGTGTACCTGTATTCACGCATATGAATCCCTGCGCGCTCTTTGACCAGAGAGCAAAACTTTCACACGAACGAAATCCGTAATTTACGAGCGTATAAATAACGGTAGAGGAATATATATACACATATCATATACATGTGTAAATGTATAAATGTCTGGGTGTACCGTGTGGAACGTTATATATTCGTACACTTGGCACTGTCATTTGAGTTGGCAGTTCATCTGCTTGTTTTACAGTATTTCTAGTAGAAATTCTTCATGATTTTCCTCGATTCAATCCTGACACCGTTCATTGGTGCTGCGATATTCTCTGGGACTGCGACATCTGGTGAAAATTCACTATAACTTGAACGTTAATTCAAATTTTGATGAGAGGTCGTGATGAATTTTGTACGATATGCAAAAGAAATTATGAAAATGTGATGGAATTTCCATAGTTTCATCATGGGAATCCAGTGGGAATTGTGGTGTGTATATTTCCACTTGATTTTCACTGGATGCATTGAATTTTTTCTATCCCCGTGTGTTCATGTTTCGCTTCAACGAGAAAAATACAAAATATGATGAGAAACTTGATTCCAATTATTTTAACTGTCCAAAATGTTTTCTGTATTCAACTGCATTCCGATTCCTTAAGAAATCGTTGAAAATTGTATCCAAAGGTCGTGATTGGAATTATTCGCAAACTGCATATTCAATGCCGATATGCCCATGGACATCTCTTTTATTGCGAGATATTCCCCTATTTCTCACAGCGGAATTTGTACAAGAACTCTGGAGATTGTTTCCCCCTTTCCTGTACGCACACACCCCCATACTCGAGCTCCCTCACACAGGCGTCCTCAATGGAAAAACAAAAAAAGCCGCGCGCGGCATAGAGAAATGTTCACCATCCAACGATCGATCAACGTTTCGTACGTGTCCTCGACACCGCTCTCTTGCAATTGTATATAAAATGCATCGATCGTGTTCCCTATCTTACTTTTTCGTTCTGATAACGTCACCTGTCGTGGATGTGATCTATACGATCGTGAACGCATTGCACTCTTTGAATCGAACGAAAAACATCAACGACTTGCAGAGAGACGCCGAAGTGTGTTACGTTTGAAACAAGGCAGCGATCGTCCACAAAACAACCACATGTGCATCTCTTATTTTCTCTCTTTCTTCATCACCCTCGCACATTGCCCACAGTAAAATAAATGAATATAAATAGAATAAAAGAAAAATGCGTAAAGAAATGGACGATCGTGGCATGCAATTGAACTATTGGCTATGCAGCAATGAAATTCTCACCGTATTTGGTAACTCTACAAAATATTCGTACAGAGATTGGTGTGTGTGTAATGAACGGAAACACATTCGCATGTGCAGATGTCTTCATGTGCATACAGGAATGCAATGAAACGTTGAAGCGACATTGAAATAATTTTCTATTTACTTCTATAGAGACTTTTTTTGTTTTAGAACGATTTTTCTGTGTGAATTTTCAATATTGATGCTCAGATATTTTTGAATGGTGTATGTATGTCAGCCTGATTGTGTGTATACATTTTTCTCTTCAATTGACATAAGCAAACAAATATGGCGAGGGAAATTGTACTATCTGTAATTTTAGCAGTTTTGCAAAGTGTCACGACTTCCACGTTGGATGTGGATGTGGCCCAAGTGGATAAAATATTTCATGGTAGGTGAGTATGCGTCTACGTTGGACTAAGTTTAACAGTTTCTCTCGCTCACGAGTTTTCTCTATGCACAAATTCTTCTCGTACTTCTCTTGCTCTTGCAAATGTCGTATATAACCTGGTGCACCTTTCTCGCCTCAAGACTTTGAAGTTTCTCACTTGGCTCTACGTCTGTAACCTTTTGCACTTTATTCAAAAACACATGTATATATCCATACGCCAGTTACATACTTTATGTCTATGAATAGAATTAATTTCATGACGCAAATGCTTAAATGGATAAAATGGTACATACCTTGTAATATTTTCATATAATATTTAGTATGTTAATTTTGTCACTTCTGTTTGATGTTAAAATAGAAAGGTATCTTCTGAACCTTCACAAAGTTTTCATAGTGTACTTGGTGAAGGTAAACACTGAACAAATTACAGAGAAAGTTGTTGCAAGAATGAAAAAAAAATTACGAGTGAAGAGTCCGGATGAAACCAAAGAGAATATCAAATGCGAATCAACACTTCATTATTTCACACTTTCTATGATGATAAAATTTGAACAATATATGCAAGAACACATCTATTTGATATTCTGACAGATACACACGAGATGTGAGCGATGCTGAGCTTCTAATTCCTCATCATGTTCACGGGGATGGGAAATTCAAGAGCTTTATGCTACCTAATTTTTATAGTCGTAATGAAATTAATGAACGACGCAAACGGTCATCATCATCCTCATTGAATGGCAATGAAGATAAATTACATTTAATTTTACCGTTCAATGGCAAAGAGCACCATGTTGAACTTAACCCATTTCACGATTTTATATCACCTGAAATGGTAATCGAAATTCGTGGCGAAGGAACAGCAACAAATATTTCGAAAGGTTTACGTTTTAAACGAGCGACCGATGAACAGTGCCATTATAGAGGAATTGTCAGGGGTCATCGTGATTCAAGAGCCGCACTGTCCCTGTGCGACGGAGTGGTTTGTATTTACTGGAGGGAACAGTCTGTTGCAACTTGTTGAGTATATTTTTCAGAATTTTCTCCCATATACACAGTGCTATTTTCTATTCTTTTTCCTGGAGTTTTATTTATTAAGTTGAGAAAGTGGAATGGGACGTAATACTGTTCGCGAACTGAATTTGATTCCAATTGTACATCAAATCATACAAACTTTTTACTATATCGACTTTGTATCGAGTCATTGAAATGTGTTCTCAGGAAAACTCTTTCTCGAATGCTTCTGTTTAACAAGGTGTACTGATTCCTCTTTTCGAATTATCAAAAAAAAAAAAAAAAAACCCAATGGACTGATGATTGCTCTTTTTTTCTAAAACCATCGCATTGGGAAATTTTCATGTGAAGGCTGGTTACGTTTTAATTGATGGCGAACGATTTTTCATTGAGCCATTGGATGATTCTCAACCAGGTAGTCAAGGCCAACATGTACATATGATCTATAAACGACATGCATCGCATGGTGATAAAGAGTCGGGAGGAGTTTGCGACACTGGAGGTCTGACTATCTCTCATTTTACAATCTAGTTATGCAAATATGAGAGAGGAGCATAATTCAATTTTCTATCTGAATCTTAGATGACTGGGAGACCGCATGGGCAAACCAATTGACTAAGCGTGAGCGACGAATAAATGAGAAGAGTAATCTAGGAAAATTAGAACGTACAAGTCGTGGGAATATTTCTTCGAGCACCCACAGTCGTCACCGTTATATAGAGATTGGTTTAGTGGCAGACAAAAAATTTTTAGACTTCTGGAAAGGCGCAGATGGGGAACGATATTTGCTCACTATTATGAACATGGTGTCGGATTTTTATCACGATGCATCAGTAGGAAATCAGATTGATGTTGTCATTGTACGTATGATATTTCTGGAGGCAGAGAAAGAAGAACTCGATTTAAATATTTCACCAAGGTCTGAAGAAACACTCGAGAGCTTTGCAAGATGGGCGAATAGAATTAATCCGCCAGATACCACACATCCCAATCACTTTGACATCGGTGTTCTGGTAACTCGGTAATTCTTTTCCGTTCGTTCTTCATTTTCATTTAAGCAATTACGAGGAGAAATGATCTTTTGAATCTGACGATGCCAGACACTGCAATCCCATGAGTTCCTCTAATGTTTCACACTGATACGATTATCACTATCCGGTTTAATCAATATATTTCAAGGCATGATATTTGCTCCATAAAATCCGGATGTGTCCTGATGGGGTTGGCTTACTTGGCAGCGGCTTGCGATCCCGAAATGGCAGCAGCCATTTGTGAGGATTCAGGACTTTTACTGGGAATCATAATTGCTCATGAAGTTGGTCACGTGTATGTTCATTTCTATATGTATTACCAAAAAATATAAAATTATTACGTTGTTCCATCTGACGTTACTTTACCTCCCGCCTCCTTGTGACGTTCATTCTGTTTTTTTTTTAACTCTACTAGTGTGGGCTCCACATTATCCCCTTTATCATATCGAGTTGAGGTTGAACCAAGTGACAGGATAATGATGTGCCGTGATATTTCTTTGCAGGATGGGCAGCTCCCATGACGACGAGAAAATCAGTGGTTGTCCGCCGATGGACCACGACAACAGTTACTTCATCATGTCTCCCATCGTGTTTATCTACACATTACGATGGTCTACCTGCAGTAGAAGATTTATCTCTAATCTCCTAGAGTAATAAAATATGATATAATTATCCTGCACTCCATTCATACATATAATTATTGCATATAATAAACAGAAAAAACTAATGTTCGCATCAAGCAGCAGTGGACTTGGTGATTGTTTGCTCGATGATCCTAAGCAGCCTTCCGAGAGATTTCAATATCCAAATATGTTACCTGGTGCGATGTACGATTCAGATGCTCAATGTGGTTTCATGGAACCATCCGCATTCACGTGTGAATTAGGAGGAGTACGTAACTATTAAACTTCAATGAAAATAGAATTGAGAGAAATCTCGTTCATCAGTACAGAAGAATGATTAGCGACGAGAAACCAATTTCACACTCATTTCATGTAGTACTCGACCTGCCACATACTTTGGTGTCAACGACATAGAACTTGTTTTACAAATGATGCACCACCTGCCGAAGGAACTGAATGTGGTGAAAACAAAGTGATACATTATTATTTGTGATAAGTAATCAATTCATATAATAGAATGTTCTGTCATCGATTTGTCATTTCTTGCCATCCCACATTTTCATTGACCATCAAGTGGTGTGTACGGCAGCAGTGTGTCGCGATGGGTAGTCGTCTGGCAGCGATTCATGGGGGATGGAGTGAATGGGGTTCAGTGAGTGAATGTTCGAGAACTTGTGGCGCTGGTATTGCGACAGCAGAAAGAGAATGCAATAATCCTCAACCATCAAATGGCGGTAGATATTGCATTGGAGAAAGACGACGCATAACTATTTGCAATACTAAAGTAATCATGTTAATATATGTTTGACGAGAGAAGGACATTCATACAAAAAGTATTCATTCGTATGAATTGTTCACAGCCCTGCGACCCAAACATGCCATCATTTCGTGCACAGCAGTGCTCTGAAAACGATCGGAAGCAAATATTGAGCGATGGACTCCACGTATGGAAACCGTTCTTACGTGATGATCTTGATCCATGTACGCTCTACTGCATAGCTGAACACAAGGCTTATGTCAAAATGGGATTTGCTAAAGATGCTACGCCATGCAAAGGTGGTACAAAGAATATGTGCATCGCTGGAATGTGTCGAGTATGTGGAATACATAATTTATTATGGGGAAAAATCGAATATTGGCCTGAGAACAACATACAGACCGGAATGTTCAAAATAAAATGCTCCATCCTTTCATGATTTCGATGTCAATTCTGTTTCTGTTTGTTTTCAATATATCTAGCAAGTCGGTTGTGATTGGCAATTGGATTCAACAGCAATCAATGATCAGTGTGGTATTTGTGGAGGTGATGGAACACAGTGCGATGCAGTCGATGGCGAATTTTCAGACACAATTGCATTTGGTAAATTGAGTCACATCTCAATTTAAACAATTCATGATTGTACTTATTATTATCTCATAACTTAATGCAGGGTATGCGACAGTCGTGACAATACCAAAGGGTGCGACTGGTATAAGAATTGTGGAAACGCAACCAACGCAAAATCTTTTGGCTGTGAAATACGAAGATTCCAATGTATATTGCCTGAATGGCGATCTGTAAGATTTTGTCAATGCTGATGATTCCTTCGTTTCTTTTTATTCTATTCTGATAATTTTTCACCGACGCATATGATAATTATTTCGATCTATAGACACTTGAACTATATGGGCGAATATGAATGTGCTGGCTCGAGGCTAATATATAGAGAGCCACAGTACCGCCAGGAAGAAATCGAAATCAAAGGACCAATCACTGAGGATATTCAAATACAAGTATGAAATTCACCTTGGAGTATGCACAATTCCTGTTTGTCTCTGTGGGATTTTTTTTATAATTTTTATTATTTTATATTACAACGTCCGTGTTGGTCATGGAAAAAGTAAAAAAAAAACGATTAATCACACGCCCATGCGTGTGTCTGTGATTTAAATCAAGCGCAACATACAGAGCGTGAGATTCGATCAATATAATCGTGTGCACTTACGATTTATTTGACACTCTTGCAATCAACTCAATGGGCGATCGATCTAGCAAATAATTTTCAATGCGCACGACGCACGTCGCAATGAAATTTATCTGTATAACTGGACTGTGTGCAACTCCCACCGGGTGTTCGATTGACTGTATAGCAATGTCTTTGATCACTTTATTTCACTCACATCATATGTGGCAATGTGATCAATGAATTGAGTACTCAGACAAGAAAGAAATATAATTTTTTCTCGATTTGAAGGTATTGTTTGTGGGAGAGAAGAATGGTGGAGTCTATTATAGATATTCATCACCAAAAGTCGCACCATCTGAATATGAGGCCAAATACCTCTGGGAATTCACAAAATGGACTGATTGTGATGTCGAATGTGATAGTGGCACGATGATCGCAGTGCCAGTTTGTATTGAACAGGAACATGGAATAGTCTCGAACAGTTTTTGTGATAATATACCACAGCCAGCGCCAAAAACACGAATATGTAAAGAGAAGCCATGTCGCCGAAAGTAAAAAAATTTCTCGAAAATATTCTATGAAAAAAGCAGTCCATTATTGGAGTCGTCTCTCATGGTTTCACCATTATTTTATAGATCTCATTGCTAATTCGATGTGTTTAGGTGGCGAACCAGTCAATGGAGCGAGTGTTCTGCTTGTAAAGGCCATGTGGGTCAGAAAACGCGCAAAGTAATTTGCGTTAAGAAAGCCGCTCGTTTGAATGGTGATGACATCGAGACAGATATAAGTGAATGCACTGGGCTACCGCCATTGCAGACGAAATCATGTGTAGGGTTCAAGAAGTGCAAGCCTATGTGTCGCCCAAAACCAAAAACTCCACCAAAGACACAAAAAATTCCTTCAAGACGTTCAGACAATATTGACTCCATGATGAACACGGGTAGAGCACGATACTCAGTGAAAGCTGATAATGAACATGCTGAGAGGGAATCTGAAAGTCATGATGGCAACGATGCCACCAGAAAGGAATTGAAAAAAATACTCCATGCATGGGCCTCCGAAGATAAGGGAAAACGAATGTGCGGCGATGAAAAGTATGTGGTGGAAGTGGAAACAAAAGCAACGGCTGCAGTACCAGATACATCTTCTACAGACGGAGAATCAAAACCGATGGGTCATGAGGTCCCACCCGAAGTTATGACAACTGAACCGGGGCTAAACATGATAACCGACACTGAGATGAAGCCATTATCGACACTTGAACCCGGCACTTTAATCAAGGACGAATATTCACCAGACAAGGCGGTACTCCTTGAAGCACCTATCAAGGACGATTCTCACAAGGCTAACTTGTCGGATATTGCATTTCAAGAAGTCGGTGATTCTGCGCCGATTCAGATTGACACAAGTCGGAAGAAAATTTATACAGGACCCGAAGCACGTGAACGTATTAATGAAATGGCTTATGGTAATGTTACTGAAATTACTGAGTCACCAGATAGCGACGCTGCCGATGAGAATTCTACAGAGTTCTAAAAATAGATAATAAAAATTGTTTTCTCTTTTACATGTACATGTACAGTACCTATTGAATTTTCAATAAAAATAATAGTTATAGTTACAGACAATTGATTCATCAATTTCTATCAATATCATTGTGATGGTACGTTACTTTCCACTTTTTTCTATTGAATTCCCGATGAAAGCTCCTTTCTCGCGAAGAGCAAGGTTCTATAATAATTTCCCTCAAAACGGGTTTTTTGTTATAGAAAGGATGAAACGGTTATTCATTTTGAAGGATCTTTGTCGATAAATATTAGTTTTAACGCGCAAATATATTTGTTGAAATATTGAATGATGCAGATGGGATACAAGAAGAAATATTAGCACTCGTATGATAGACAAAAGCAAGAAGGATATGAATTCACATTGAATTCCATATATAGAATGCTATGTACTTGATTGCACAGTGTCAAAGATTCATTGTTAGTATGAGCAAATGTCAGGCAAAAGTAATCTGTTCTCTGAAGTGTCCACTTCGTTCACTCAGACGTCCCAACAGCAATCTCTCAACTTCATTCACGTGGACTATACTGCACACGCAGACCACTTAATTATAAATCCCACTTGAATACCGGTTGACTCATGACTCGTGGCTTCAACAGCATCACATATATTTGTGCAGAGACGTTTATGTATGAAATGAAATAAGTTGAATGCTTTTACTCTGCACAATGCTTCACTTTAAGTGACTCATTCCAAAAACTGTTGATGAACTTTTATTTCTACCAAAAACCACCGAGATGTCGTGGCAAATGTAAAGTACTGTGCATACGTATTCTCTCATTGTGAATATGAGGGTGCACAATTTTTGCAACGTTGCGTTTATTCGGAAATTAAATGAAAAATGAGTGAGAACTCCCCCTGAGACGAATTGAGTGGGGTCAATTATCAAAG
Organism: Meteorus sp. PSUC_FEM 10030008; assembly: GCA_018881525.1. NCBI lineage: Eukaryota > Metazoa > Arthropoda > Insecta > Hymenoptera > Braconidae > Meteorus > Meteorus sp. PSUC_FEM 10030008. Next base: position 24,899 of record JABMBR010004418.1, read on the forward strand.
CAACTCGCTCTGATCTTCTACAAATAATTTATTAACACAATTCCTATTGACACATTACCAGAATCCATCACTCCCACAATTAGCATAGTCACATTTCTAGTGACCATGTATACGTTATTACGATTATTTAGTCATTAATTTTTCGAGATGAAATAAGCAAAAAATCTGTAGTGACTCTGTGAAATCATTCATCATTTTCACATGCAAGTAATTCGATTTCTTATCTCGCGACGGATAAAGTAGACACACAACCAAATCGCTGACGTGCTTGAAGAATTAAGCACCAGATGGGGTTAACTTCTTGACCAAACGACCAATGTCAATAGTGAATTTATGAAATTTTTCAATATGGATCTCGATTATTTTGATCACGTGCTGAATTTGCGGAAGAAAAAGGACAAAGAGGAGATTGAAATCCATTATTATTCACACATGCAGCCTATTTTACCAGATGCCATTTATTATGCAAACATCGCCCCATCTAGTAAACTTTAAACGGCAATTTTACGATTCCACCTAAGTTATATGAAAAAGACAAATGAGTAATGAAAAAAAAAAATATA